>JAWQEG010007496.1:0-39931 GCA_033782935.1 Petrolisthes cinctipes
GGGAGGAGGTAGAAGGAGGAAGTGGAAGGAGGAGGGGAAGTGGAAGGAGGAGGGGAAGTGGAAGGAGGAGGGGAAGTGGAAGAAGGAGGAGGGGAAGTGGAAGAAGGTGGTGGGAAAAAGAGGGAGGAGGAGGAGGAGAAGGTTGAAGAGGAAATAGGGATGAGGAGGTGAAGGGAGCAGAGGGAAAAGGAAGTTATAGTAAAAGTTTGTAGGATTGATGGATATTAGGCGCCTCAACAGCGAGGTCATATAGCGCCAGAAGAAGGTGATAGAGAGGTGAGACAGCAAGCAGGAAGGAAATAGAAAGAAAAGAAGGACAGTTAAAAAACTAAATGCTAGTGGCTGGGGCCGAAGGGGTGCCAAAACTCTTAAATTATTGCCCACATCACTAATGCAGGTAATACGGGGGAGAGAGGAGGAGGAGGAGACGGAGGAGACGAAGAAGACGCGCGTGTCTCTTTTTTCTTTTTTTTTCGGCGCGAGTGTCTCTTTTTTTTTCTTTTTTTTTGCGACGCGCGTGTCTCTTTTTTTTTTTTTTTTGGAGCGCGTGTCTCTTTTTTTGTTTTTTTTTTGAGCGCGTGTCTCTTTTTTTTTTTTTTTTTCGGTGCGCGTCTCTCTTTTTGTTTCCTCTTTTTTTCAGCGCGCGTGTCTCTTTTTTTTTTTTTTTTTTTCGGCGCGCGTGTCTCTGTTTTTTTTTGTTTTTTTTCGGAGCGCGTGTCTCTCTTTTTTTTTTTTTTTTTTTTTTCCGGCGCGCATGTCTCTTTTTTTTTTTTTTCGGCGCGCGTGTCTCTGTGTTTTTTTTTTTTCGGTGCGCGTGTCTCTTTTTTTTTTTTTTTTTTCTGGCGCGCGTGTCTCTTTTTTTTTTCTTTTTTTCGGCGCGCGTGTCTCTTTTTTTCTTTTTCTTTTCGGCGCGCGTGTCTCTCTTTTTTTTTTTTTTTCGGCGCGCGTGTCTCTTTTTTTTTTTTTTTCGGCGCGCGAGTCTCTTTACTCTTTTTTTTTTTCGGCGCGCGTGTCTCTTTTTTTTTTTTTTTCGGCGCGCGTGTCCCTTTTTTTTTTTTTCGGCGCGCGTGTCTCTGTTTTTTTTGTTTTTTTTCGGAGCGCGTATCTCTTTTTTTTTTTTTTTTTTTTTCCGGCGCGCGTGTCTCTTTTTTATTTTCGGCGCGCGTGTCTCTGTGTTTTTTTTTTTTTCGGCGCGCGTGTCTCTTTTTTTTTTTTTTTTTTGGCGTGCGTGTCTCTTTTTTTTTTTTTACTTTTTTCGGCGCGCGTGTCTCTCTTTTTTTTTTTTTTTTCGGCGCGCGTGTCTCTCTCTTCTCTTTTTTTTGTTTTTTTTTTGGCGCGCAAGTCTCTTTTTTTTGTTTTTTTTCTGACACGCGCGCCGAAATAAAAAAAAATAAAAACGAGACACGTGCGCCGAAAAAAAAAAAAAAACAGCAAGACACGCGCGCCGGAAAAAAAAAAAAAAAAAGAGACACGCGCGCCGGAAAAAAAAGAAAAAAAAAAGAGACACGCGCGCCGGAAAAAAAAAAAAAAGAGAGACACGCGCGCCGGAAAATAAAAAAAAAGAGAGACACGCGCGCCGGAAAAAAAGAAGAAGAAAAAAAAGAGACACGCGCGCCGGAAGAAAAAAAAAAAAAAAAAAGAGACACGTGCGCCGGAAAAAAAAAAAAAAAAGAGACACGCGCGCCGGAAGAAGAAGAAAAAAAAGAGACACGCGCGCCGGAAGAAGAAGAAAAAAAAAAGAGACACGCGCGCCGGAAAAAAAAAAAAAAAAAAAACGAGACACGCGCGCTGGAAAAAAAAAAAAAAAAACGAGACACGCGCGCGCCGGAAAAAAAAAAAAAAAAGAGAAACACGCGCGCCGGAAAAAAAAAAAAAAAAAAAGAGACACGCACGCGCCGGAAAAAAAAAAAAGAGACACGCGCGCGCCGGAAAAAAAAAAATAAAAAAAAAAGAGACACGCGCGCGCCGGAAAAAAAAAAAAAAAAAAAGACACGCGCGCCTAGAAAAAAAAAAAAAAAAAAAAGAGACACGCGCGTGCCGGAAAAAAAATAAAATAAAAAGAGACACGCGCGCGCCGGTAAAAAAAAAAAAAAAAAGAGACACGCGCGCGCTGGAAAAAAAAAAGAGACACGCGAGCGCCGGAAAAAAAAAAAAAAAAAAAAAAAAACACGCGCGCGCCGGAAAAAAAAAAAAGAGAGACACGCGCGCGTCGGAAAAAAAAAAAAAAAAGGAGACGCGCACGCCGGAAAAAAAAAAAAAAAGGAGACACGCGCGCGCCGGAAAAAAAAAAAAAAAAAGGAGATACGCGCGCGCCGGAAAAAAAAAAAAAAAAAAAGGAGACACGCGCGCGCCGGAAAAAAAAGAAAAAAGAAAACAGAGACACGCGCGCCGGAAAAAAAAGAAAAAAGAAAAAAGAGACACGCGCGCCGGAAAAAAAAGAAATAAAAAGAGACACGCGCGCCGGAAATATATAAAAAAAAAAGAGACACGCGCGCGCCGGAAAAAAAAAAAAAAAAAAGAGACACGCGCGCGCCGGAAAAAAAAAAAAAGAGACACGCGCGCGCCGGAAAAAAAAAAAAGAGACACGCGCCGGAAAACAAAAAAAAAAGAGACGCGCGTCTCTTTTTTTTTTTTTTTTTTTTCCGGTGCGCGCGTCTCTCTTTTTTTTTTTTTTTTTCCGGCGCGCGCGTGTCTCTTTTTTTTTTATATATTTCCGGCGCGCGTGTCTCTTTTTATTTCTTTTTTTTCCGGCGCGCGCCGGGGAAAAAAAAAAAAAAAAAAGAGACGCGCGCCCCGGAAAAAAAAAAAAAAAAAAAGACGCGCGCGCCGGAAAAAAAAAAAAAAAAAAAGAGAGACGCGCGCACCGGAAAAAAAAAAAAAAAAAAAAAAGAGACGCGCGCGCCGGAAAAAAAAAAAAAAAAAAGAGACGCGCGCGCCGGAAAAAAAAAAAAAAAAAAAAAGAGACGCGCGCGCCGGGAAAAAAAAAAAAAAAAAAAGAGACACGCGCGCGCCGGAAAAAAAAAAAAAAAAAAAAAAGAGACACGCGCACGCCGGAAAAAAAAAAAAAAAAAAAAAGAGACACGCGCGACGGAAAAAAAAAAACAAAACAAAAAGAGACGCGCGCGCCGGAAAGAAAAAAAAAAAAAAAAAAGAGACGCGCGCGCCGGAAAAAAAAAAAAAAAAAAGAGACGCGCGCGCCGGAAAAAAAATAAAAATAAAAAGAGACGCGCGCGCCGGTAAAAAAAAAAAAAAAAAAAAGAGAGAGACACGCGCGCGCCGGAAAAAAAAAAAAAAAAAAAGAGAGACACGCGCGCCGGGAAAAAAAAAAAAAAAAGAGAGACGCGCGCGCCGGGAAAAAAAAAAAAAAAAAAAAGAGACACGCGCGCCGGGGAAAAAAAAAAAAAAAAAAAGAGAGACACGCGCGCGCCGGAAAAAAAAAAAAAAAAAAGAGAGACACGCGCGCGCCGGAAAAAAAAAAAAAAAAAAAAGAGACACGCGCACGCCGGAAAAAAAAAAAAAAAAATAAAAGAGAGACACGCGCGCCGGGAAAAAAAAAAAAAAAAAGAGAGACGCGCGCGCCGGGAAAAAAAAGAAAAAAAAAAAAGAGACGCGCGCGCCGGGGAAAAAAAAAAAAAAAAAAGAGACGCGCGCGCCGGAAAAAAAAAAGAAAAAAAAAAAGAGACGCGCGCGCCGGAAAGAAACAAAAAAAAAAAAAAAGAGACGCGCGCGCCGGAAAAAAAAAAAAAAAAAAAAAAGAGACGCGCGCGCCGGAAAAAAAAAAAAAAAAAAAGACGCGCGCGCCGGAAAAAAAAAAAAAAAAAAAGAGACGCGCGCGACGGAAAAAAAAAAAAAAAAAAAAAGAGACGCGCGCGGCGGGAAAAAAAAAAAAAAAAAAAAATACGCGCGCGCCGGGAAAAAAAAAAAAAAAAAAAGAGACGCGCGCGCCGGGAAAAAAAAAAAAAAAAAAGAGACGCGCGCGCCGGAAAAAAAAAAAAAAAAAAAAAAGAGACGCGCGCGCCGGAAAAAAAAAAAAAAAAAAAAAAAAAACGCTCGCGCCGGGAAAAAAAAAAAAATAAAAAAAAAAAGAGACGCGCGCGCCGGAAAAAAAAAAAAAAAAAAGACGCGCGCGCCGGAAAAAAAAAAAAAAAAAAAAAGACGCGCGCGACGGAAAAAAAAAAAAAAAAAAAAATGAGACGCACGCGCCGGAAAAAAAAAAAAAAAAAAAAGAGACGCGCGCCGGAAAAAAAAAAAAAAAAAAAAGAGACGCGCGCCGGAAAAAAAAAAATAAAAGAGACGCGCGCGCCGGAAAAAAAAAAAAAAAAAAAGAGACATGCGCGCCGGAAAAAAAAAAAAAAAAAAAAGAGACACGCCCACGCCGGAAAAAAAAAAAAAAAAAAAAAAGAGACACGCGCGCACATGAAAAAAAAAAAAAAAAAAAGAGACGCGCGCGCCGGGGAAAAAAAAAAAAAAAAAAGAGACGCGCGCGCCGGAAAAAAAAAAAAAAAAAAAGACGCGCGCGCCGGAAAAAAAAAAAAAAAAAAAGAGAGACGCGCGCACCGGAAAAAAAAAAAAAAAAAAAAAGAGACGCGCGCGCCGGAAAAAAAAAAAAAAAAAAAGAGACGCGCGCGCCGGAAAAAAAAAAAAAAAAAAAAGAGACACGCGCGCCGGAAAAAAAAAAAAAAAAAAAAAAAGAGACACGCGCACGCCGGAAAAAAAAAAAAAAAAAAGAGACACGCGCGACGGAAAAAAAAAAAAAAAAAAAAAAAAGAGACGCGCGCGCCGGAAAAAAAAAAAAAAAAAAAGAGACGCACGCGCCGGAAAAAAAAAAAAAAAAAAAAAGAGAACGCGCGCCGGAAAAAAAAAAAAAAAAAAAGAGACGCGCGCCGGAAAAAAAAAAAAAAAGAGACGCGTGCGCCGGAAAAAAAAAAAAAAAAAAAAAGAGACACGCGCGCCGGAAAAAAAAAAAAAAAAAAAAGAGACACGCGCACGCCGGAAAAAAAAAAAAAAGAGAGCACGCGCGCACATGAAAAAAAAAAAAAAAAAAAAGACACACGCGCGCGCCGGAAAAAAAAAAAAAAAAAAGAGACACGCGCGCCGGAAAAAAAAAAAAAAAAAAAAGACACGCGCGCGCCGGAAAAAAAAAGAAAGAAAAAGACACGCGCGCGCCGGAAAAAAAAAAAAGACACGCGCGCGCCGGAAAAAAAAAAAAAAAAAAAAAAGACGCGCGCGCCGGAAAAAAAAAAAAAAAAGAGAGACACGCGCGCGCCGGAAAAGAAAAAAAAAAAAAAAGAGAGACACGCGCGCGCCGGAAAAAAAAAAAAAAAAAAGAGAGACACGCGCGCGCCGGAAAAAAAAAAAAAAAAAAAGAGAGACACGCGCGCCGGGAAAAAAAAAAAAAAAAGAGAGACACGCGCGCGCCGGAAAAGAAAAAAAAAAAAAAAAAGAGAGACACGCGCGCGCCGGAAAAAAAAAAAAAAAAAAAAGAGAGACAAGCCGCGCGCCGGAAAAAAAAAAAAAAAAAAGAGAGACACGCGCGCCGGGAAAAAAAAAAAAAAAAGAGAGACGCGCGCGCCGGAAAAAAAAAAAAGAGACACGCGCGCGCCGGAAAAAAAAAAAAGAGACACGCGCCGGAAAAAAAAAAAAAAAGAGACGCGCGCAGCCGGGGGAAAAAAAAAAAAAAAAAAGAGAGACACGCGCGCGCCGGAAAAAAAAAAAAAAAAAAAAAGAGAGACACGCGCACGCCGGAAAAAAAAAAAAAAAAAAAAGAGACACGCGCGCCGGGAAAAAAAAAAAAAAAAAAAGAGAGAGACGCGCGCGCCGGGGAAAAAAAATAAAAAAAAAGAGACGCGCGCGCCGGAAAAAAAAAAAAAAAAAAAAGATGCGCGCGCCGGAAAAAAAAAAAAAAAAAAAGAGGGACGCGCGCACCGGAAAAAAAAAAAAAAAAAAGAGACGCGCGCGCCGGAAAAAAAAAAAAAAAAAAGAGACGCGCGCGCCGGAAAAAAAAAATAAAAAAAAAAAGAGACGCGCGCGACGGAAAAAAAAAAAAAAAAAAAAGAGACGCGCGCGCCGGGGGAAAAAAAAAAAAAAAAAAGAGAGACACGCGCGCGCCGGAAAAAAAAAAAAAAAAAAAAGAGACACGCGCACGCCGGAAAAAAAAAAAAAAAAAAAAGAGACACGCGCGCCGGGAAAAAAAAGAGAAAAAAAAAGAGACGCGCGAGCCGGGGAAAAAAAAAAAAAAAAAAGAGACGCGCGCGCCGGAAAAAAAAAAATAAAAAAAAGACGCGCGCGCCGGAAAAAAAAAAAAAAAAAAGAGGGACGCGCGCACCGGAAAAAAAAAAAAAAAAAAAGAGACGCGCGCGCCGGAAAAAAAAAAAAAAAAAAAAGAGACGCGCGCGCCGGAAAAAAAAAAAAAAAAAAAAGAGACGCGCGCGACGGAAAAAAAAAAAAAAAAAAAAAGAGACGCGCGCGCCGGAAAGAAGAAAACAAAAAAAAAATACGCGCGCGCCGGGAAAAAAAAAAAAAAAAAAAGAGACGCGCGCGCCGGGAAAAAAAAAAAAAAAAAAAATAGACGTGCGCGCCGGAAAAAAAAAAAAAAAAAAAAAAAAACGCTCGCGCCGGGGAAAAAAAAATAATAAAAAAAAAGAGACGCGCGCGCCGGAAAAAAAAAAAAAAAAAGACCGCGCGCGCCGGAAAAAAAAAAAAAAAAAAAGAGACGCGCGCGACGGAAAAAAAAAAAAAAAAAAGAGACGCGCGCGCCGGAAAGAAAAAAAAAAAAAAAAAAAATACGCGCGCGCCGGAAAACAAAAAAAAAAAAAGAGACGCGCGCGCCGGAAAAAAAAAAAAAAAAAAAAAAGAGACGCACGCGCCGGAAAAAAAAAACAAAAACAAAAAGAGACGCGCGCGCGCCGGAAAAAAAAAAAAAAAAAAAAGACACGCGCGCCTAGAAAAAAAAAAAAAAAAAAAAGAGACACGCGCGTGCCGGAAAAAAAAATAAAATAAAAAGAGACACGCGCGCGCCGGTAAAAAAAAAAAAAAAAAAGAGACACGCGCGCGCTGGAAAAAAAAAAAGAGACACGCGAGCGCCGGAAAAAAAAAAAAAAAAAAAAAAAAACACGCGCGCGCCGGAAAAAAAAAAAAGAGAGACACTCGCGCGTCGGAAAAAAAAAAAAAAAAGGAGACGCGCGCGCCGGAAAAAAAAAAAAAAAAGGAGACACGCGCGCGCCGGAAAAAAAAAAAAAAAAAAAGGAGATACGCGCGCGCCGGAAAAAAAAAAAAAAAAAAAAGGAGACACGCGCCGCGCCGGAAAAAAAAGAAAAAAGAAAACAGAGACACGCGCGCCGGAAAAAAAAGAAAAAGAAAAAAGAGACACGCGCGCCGGAAAAAAAAGAAATAAAAAGAGACACGCGCGCCGGAAATATATAAAAAAAAAAGAGACACGCGCGCAGCCGGAAAAAAAAAAAAAAAAAAGAGACACGCGCGCGCCGGAAAAAAAAAAAAGAGACACGCGCGCGCCGGAAAAAAAAAAAAAGAGACACGCGCCGGAAAACAAAAAAAAAAGAGACGCGCGCGCCGGAAAAAAAAAAAAAAAAAAAAAAGAGACGCGCGCGCCGGAAAGAAAAAAAAAAAAAAAAAAAGAGACGCGCGCGCCGGTAAAAAAAAAAAAAAAAAAAAGAGAGACACGCGCGCGCCGGAAAAAAAAAAAAAAAAAAAGAGAGACACGCGCGCCGGGAAAAAAAAAAAAAAAAGAGAGACGCGCGCGCCCGGAAAAAAAAAAAAAAAAAAAGAGACACGCGCGCGCCGGAAAAAAAAAAAAAAAAAAAAAGAGACACGCACGCGCCGGAAAAAAAAAAAAAAAAGAGACGCGCGCCGCCGGAAAAAAAAAAAAAAAAAAAAAAAAAGAGACACGCGCGCCGGGGAATAAACAACAAAAAAAAAAAGAGACACGCGCGCGCTGGAAAAAAAAAAAAAAAAAAAAGAGACGCGCGCGACGGAAAAAAAAAAAAAAGAGACGCGCGCGCCGGAAAAAAAAAAAGAGACACGCGCGCGCCGGAAATGAAAAAAAAGAGACGCGCGCCCTGGAAAAAAAAAAAAAAAGAGACACGCGCGCGCCGGAAAAAAAAAAAAAAGACACGCGCGCGCCGGAAAAAAAAAAAAAAAAAAAAGAGACACTCACGCCGAAAAAAAAAAAAAAAAAGAGACACGCGCACCGGGGAAAAAAAAAAAAAAAAGAGACACGAGCGCTCTGGAAAAAAAAAAAAAAAAGAGACACGTGCGCTCTGGAAAAAAAAAAAAAAGAGACACGCGCGCGCCGGTAAAAAAAAAAAAAAAAAAAAGAGACACGCGCGCGCCGTAAAAAAAAAAAAAGAGACACGCGCGCCGTAAAAAAAAAAAAAAAAGAGACACTCGCGCGCCGGGAAAAAAAAAAAAGAAAAAAGAGACGCGCGCGACGGAAAAAAAAAAAAAAAAAAAAAGAGACGCGCGCCGGAAAGAAAAAAAAAAAAAAAAAAAAATACGCGCGCGCCGGAAAAAAAAAAAACAAAAAAGAGACGCGCGCGCCGGAAAAAAAAAAAAAAAAAAAAAAAGAGACGCACGCGCCGGAAAAAAAAAAAAAAAAAAAAAAAGAGACGCGCGCGCCGGAAAGAAAAAAAAAAAAGAGACGCGCGCGCCGGAAAAAAAAAAAAAAAAAAAGAGACATGCGCGCCGGAAAAAAAAAATAAAAAAAAAGAGACACGCGCGCGCCGGAAAAAAAAAAAAAAAAGGAGATACGCGCGCGCCGGAAAAAAAAAAAAAAAACAAAAAAAAAACAACGCGCGCCGGGAAAAAACAACAACAAAAAAAAGAGACACCGCGCGCGCCGGAAAAAAAAAAAAAAAAAAAAAAGAGACGCGCGCGACGGAAAAAAAAAAAAAGAGACGCGCGCGCCGGGAAAAAAAAAAAAAAAAAAAAGAGACACACGCGCTGGGGAAAAAAAAAAAAGACACGCGCGCCGGAAAAAAAAAAAAAAAAAAGAGACACGCGCGCGCCGGAAAAAAAAAAAAAAAAAAAAAGAGACACGCGCGCGCCGGAAAAAAAAAAAAAAAAAAAAGAGACACGCACGCGCCGGAAAAAAAAAAAAAAAAGAGACCGCGCGCGCCGGAAAAAAAAAAAAAAAAAAAAAAAAGAGACACGCGCGCCGGGAATAAACAACAAAAAAAAAAAGAGACACGCGCGCGCTGGAAAAAAAAAAAAAAAAAAAAGAGACGCGCGCGACGGAAAAAAAAAAAAAAAGAGACGCGCGTGCCGGAAAAAAAAAAAGAGACACGCGCGCGCCGGAAATGAAAAAAAAAGAGACGCGCGCCCTGGAAAAAAAAAAAAAAAGAGACACGCGCGCGCCGGAAAAAAAAAAAAAAAAGACACGCGCGCGCCGGAAAAAAAAAAAAAAAAAAAGAGACACTCACGCCGAAAAAAAAAAAAAAAAGAGACACGCGCACCGGGAAACCGGGAAAAAAAAAAAAAAAAGAGACACGAGCGCTCTGGAAAAAAAAAAAAAAGAGACACGTGCGCTCTGGAAAAAAAAAAAAAGAGACACGCGCGCGCCGGTAAAAAAAAAAAAAAAAAAAGAGACACGCGCGCGCCGTAAAAAAAAAAAAAAGAGACACGCGCGCCGTAAAAAAAAAAAAAAGAGACACGCACGCCGGGAAAAAAAAAAAAGAAAAAAGAGACACGCGCGCCGGGAAAGAAAAAAAAAAAAAAGACACGCGCGCGCCGGGAAAAAAAAAAAAAAAAAAGAGACACACGCGCCGGAAAAAAAAAAAAAAAAAAAACAGACACGCGCGCCGGGAAAAAAAAAAAAAAGAGACACGCGCGCACCGGAAAAAAAAAAAAAAAAAAGAGAGACACGCACGAGCCGGAAAAAAAAAAAAAAAAAAAACGAGACGCGCGCGCCGGAAAAAAAAAAAAAAAAAAAAGAGACACGCGCGCCGGGAAAAAAAAAAAAAAAAAAAAGAGACACGCGCGCCGGAAAAAAAAAAAAAAAAAAAAAAAAAAAGACGCGCACGCCGGAAAAAAAAAAAAAAAAAAAAAGAGACACGCGCGCCGGAAAAAAAAAAAAAAAAAAAAAAAAGGACACGCGCGCCGGGAAAAAAAAAAAAAAAAAGAGAGACGCGCGCGCCGGGAAAAAAAAGAAAAAAAAAAAGAGACACGCGCGCCGGAAAAAAAAAAAAAAAAAAAAAAAAAAGACGCGCACGCCGGAAAAAAAAAGAGACACGCGCGCCGGAAAAAAAAAAAAAAAAAAAAAAGAGACACGCGCGCCGGGAAAAAAAAAAAAAAAAAAAAAGAGACGCGCGCGCCGGGGAAAAAAAAAAGAAAAAAAGAGAGACACGCGCGCGCCGGAAAAAAAAAAAAAAAAAAGAGAGACACGCGCGCGCCGGAAAAAAAAAAAAAAAAAAAGAGAGAAAAAAAAAAAAGAGACGCGCGCGCCGGGAAAAAAAAAAAAAAAAAAAAGAGACGCGCGCGCCGGGGAAAAAAAAAAAAAAAAAGAGAGACACGCGCGCGCCGGAAAAAAAAAAAAAAAAAAGAGAGACACGCGCGCGCCGGAAAAAAAAAAAAAAAAAAAGGAGACACGCGCGCGCCGGAAAAAAAAGAAAAAAGAAAACAGAGACACGCGCGCCGGAAAAAAAAGAAAAAAGAAAAAAGAGACACGCGCGCCGGAAAAAAAAGAAATAAAAAGAGACACGCGCGCCGGAAATATATAAAAAAAAAGAGACACGCGCGCGCCGGAAAAAAAAAAAAAAAAAAGAGACACGCGCGCGCCGGAAAAAAAAAAAAGAGACACGCGCGCGCCGGAAAAAAAAAAAAGAGACACGCGCCGGAAAACAAAAAAAAAAGAGACGCGCGCGCCGGAAAAAAAAAAAAAAAAAAAAAAGAGACGCGCGCGCCGGAAAGAAACAAAAAAAAAAAAAAAGAGACGCGCGCGCCGGTAAAAAAAAAAAAAAAAAAAAGAGAGACACGCGCGCGCCGGAAAAAAAAAAAAAAAAAAAAGAGAGACACGCGCGCCGGGAAAAAAAAAAAAAAAAAGAGAGACGCGCGCGCCGGAAAAAAAAAAAAAAAAAAAGAGACACGCGCGCGCCGGAAAAAAAAAAAAAAAAAAAAGAGACACGCACGCGCCGGAAAAAAAAAAAAAAAGAGACGCGCGCGCCGGAAAAAAAAAAAAAAAAAAAAAAAAGAGACACGCGCGCCGGGAATAAACAACAAAAAAAAAAAGAGACACGCGCGCGCTGGAAAAAAAAAAAAAAAAAAAAGAGACGCGCGCGACGGAAAAAAAAAAAAAAAGAGACGCGCGCGCCGGAAAAAAAAAAAAGAGACACGCGCGCGCCGGAAATGAAAAAAAAAGAGACGCGCGCCCTGGAAAAAAAAAAAAAAAGAGACACGCGCGCGCCGGAAAAAAAAAAAAAAAAGACACGCGCGCGCCGGAAAAAAAAAAAAAAAAAAAGAGACACTCACGCCGAAAAAAAAAAAAAAAAGAGACACGCGCACCGGGGAAAAAAAAAAAAAAAAAGAGACACGAGCGCTCTGGAAAAAAAAAAAAAAAGAGACACGTGCGCTCTGGAAAAAAAAAAAAAAGAGACACGCGCGCGCCGGTAAAAAAAAAAAAAAAAAAAGAGACACGCGCGCGCCGTAAAAAAAAAAAAAAAGAGACACGCGCGCCGTAAAAAAAAAAAAAAAGAGACACGCGCGCCGGGAAAAAAAAAAAAAGAAAAAAAGAGACGCGCGCGACGGAAAAAAAAAAAAAAAAAAAAAGAGACGCGCGCGCCGGAAAGAAAAAAAAAAAAAAAAAAAATACGCGCGCGCCGGAAAAAAAAAAAAAAAAAAGAGACGCGCGCGCCGGAAAAAAAAAAAAAAAAAAAAAAGAGACGCACGCGCCGGAAAAAAAAAAAAAAAAAAAAAGAGACGCGCGCGCCGGAAAGAAAAAAAAAAAGAGACGCGCGCGCCGGAAAAAAAAAAAAAAAAAAAGAGACATGCGCGCCGGAAAAAAAAAATAAAAAAAAAGAGACACGCGCGCGCCGGAAAAAAAAAAAAAAAAGGAGATACGCGCGCGCCGGAAAAAAAAAAAAAAAAAAAAAAAAAAACACGCGCGCCGGGAAAAAACAACAACAAAAAAAAGAGACACGCGCGCGCCGGAAAAAAAAAAAAAAAAAAAAAAGAGACGCGCGCGACGGAAAAAAAAAAAAAGAGACGCGCGCGCCGGGAAAAAAAAAAAAAAAAAAGAGACACACGCGCTGGGGAAAAAAAAAAAAGACACGCGCGCCGGAAAAAAAAAAAAAAAAAAAGAGACACGCGCGCGCCGGAAAAAAAAAAAAAAAAAAAAGAGACACGCGCGCGCCGGAAAAAAAAAAAAAAAAAAAGAGACACGCACGCGCCGGAAAAAAAAAAAAAAAGAGACGCGCGCGCCGGAAAAAAAAAAAAAAAAAAAAAAAAAGAGACACGCGCGCCGGGAATAAACAACAAAAAAAAAAAGAGACACGCGCGCGCTGGAAAAAAAAAAAAAAAAAAAAGAGACGCGCGCGACGGAAAAAAAAAAAAAAGAGACGCGCGTGCCGGAAAAAAAAAAAGAGACACGCGCGCGCCGGAAATGAAAAAAAAAGAGACGCGCGCCCTGGAAAAAAAAAAAAAAAGAGACACGCGCGCGCCGGAAAAAAAAAAAAAAAAGACACGCGCGCGCCGGAAAAAAAAAAAAAAAAAAAAGAGACACTCACGCCGAAAAAAAAAAAAAAGAGACACGCGCACCGGGAAAAAAAAAAAAAAAAGAGACACGAGCGCTCTGGAAAAAAAAAAAAAAAGAGACACGTGCGCTCTGGAAAAAAAAAAAAAAGAGACACGCGCGCGCCGGTAAAAAAAAAAAAAAAAAAAGAGACACGCGCGCGCCGTAAAAAAAAAAAAAAGAGACACGCGCGCCGTAAAAAAAAAAAAAGAGACACGCGCGCCGGGAAAAAAAAAAAAGAAAAAAAGAGACACGCGCGCCGGGAAAGAAAAAAAAAAAAAAAGACACGCGCGCGCCGGGAAAAAAAAAAAAAAAAAAGAGACACACGCGCCGGAAAAAAAAAAAAAAAAAAAACAGACACGCGCGCCGGGAAAAAAAAAAAAAAGAGACACGCGCGCACCGGAAAAAAAAAAAAAAAAAAAGAGAGACACGCACGAGCCGGAAAAAAAAAAAAAAAAAAAAACGAGACGCGCGCGCCGGAAAAAAAAAAAAAAAAAAAAAGACACGCGCGCGCCGGAAAAAAAAAAAAAAAAAAGGACACGCGCGCGCCGGAAAAAAAAAAAAAAAAAAGAGAGACACGCGCGCGCCGGAAAAAAAAAAAAAAAAAAAAGAGAGACACGCGCGCGCCGGAAAAAAAAAAAAAAAAAAGAGAGACACGCGCGCGCCGGAAAAAAAAAAAAAAAAAAAGAGACAGACACGCGCGCGCCGGTAAAAAAAAAAAAAAAAGAGAGAGAGACACGCGCGCGCCGGAAAAAAAAAAAAAAAAAAAAAAAAAAAGAGACATGCGCGCGCCGGAAAAAAAAAAAAAAAAAAAAAAAAGAGACACGCGCACGCCGGAAAAAAAAAAAAAAAAGAGACACGCGAGCAGGTAAAAAAAAAAAAAAAAAAAAAGAGACGCGCGCGCCGGGAAAAAAAAAAAAAAAAAAAAAGAGACGCGCGCGCCGGGAAAAAAAAAAAAAAAAAAAAGAGACGCGCGCGCCGGGAAAAAAAAGAAAAAAAAAAAGAGACGCGCGCGCCGGGAAAAAAAAGAAAAAAAAAAAGAGACGCGCGCGCCGGGAAAAAAAAAAAAAAAAAAAGAGACGCACACGCCGGAAAACAAACAAAAAAAAAAAAGAGACGCTCGCGCCGGAAAAAAAAAAAAAAAAAAAAAAAGACGCGCGCGCCGGAAAAAAAAAAAAAAAAAAAAAAAACGCTCGCGCCGGGAAAAAAAAAAAAAAAAAAAAAAGAGAGACGCGCGCGCCGGAAAGAAGAAAAAAAAAAAAAAGATACGCGCGCCGGAAAAAAAAAAAAAAAAAAAAGAGACGCACGCGCCGGAAAACAAACAAACAAAAAAAAAGAGACGCGCGCGACGGAAAAAAAAACAAAAAAAAAAAAGAGACGCGCGCGCCGGAAAGAAAAGAAAAAAAAAAAGATACGCGCGCGCCGGAAAAAAAAAAAAAAAAAAAAGAGACGCACGCGCCGGAAAACAAAAAAAAAAAAAAAAGAGACGCTCGCGCCGGAAAAAAAAAAAAAAAAAAAAAAAGAGACGCGCGCGCCGGAAAAAAAAAAAAAAAAAAAAGAGACGCGCGCGCCGGAAAAAAAAAAAAAAAAAAAAAGAGACGCGCGCGACGGAAAAAAAAAAAAAAAAAAAAGAGACGCGCGCGCCGGAAAAAAAAAAAAAAAAAAAAAAGAGACGCGCGCGCCGGAAAAAAAAAAAAAAAAAAAAAAGAGACGCGCGCGCCGGAAAAAAAAAAAAAAAAAAGACGAACGCGCCGGAAAAAAAAAAAAAAAAAAGAGACGCGCGCAACGGAAAAAAAAAAAAAAAAAAAAAAAGAGACGCGCGCGCCGGAAAGAAAAAAAAAAAAAAAAAAAGAGACGCGCGCGCCGGAAAAAAAAAAAAAAAAAAAAAGACGCGCGCGCCGGAAAAAAAAAAAAAAAAAAAAGAGACGCGCGCGACGGAATAAAAAAAAAAAAAAAGAGACACGCGCCGGAAAAAAAAAAAAAAAAAAAAGAGACGCGCGCCGGAAAAAAATAAAAAGAGACGCGCGCGCCGGAAAAAAAAAAAAAAAAAAGAGACACGCGCGCCGGAAAAAAAAAAAAAAAAAAAAGAGACACGCGCACGCCGGAAAAAAAAAAAAAAAAAAGAGAGACACGCGCGCACATGAAAAAAAAAAAAAAAAAAGAGACGCGCGCGCCGGGAAAAAAAAAAAAAAAAAAAAGAGACGCGCGCGCCGGGAAAAAAAAAAAAAAAAAAAAATACGCGCGCGCGCCGGGAAAAAAAAAAAAAAAAAAAAAAGAGACGCGCGGGCCGGGAAAAAAAAAAAAAAAAAAAAAAAAGAGACGCGCGCGCCGGGAAAAAAAAAAAAAAAAAAAAGAGACGCGCGCGCCGGGAAAAAAAAAAAAAAAAAAAAGAGACGCGCACGCCGGGGAAAAAAAAAAAAAAAGAGAGACGCGCGCGCCGGAAATAAAAAAAAAAAAAAAAAAAAGAGACGCGCGCGCCGGAAAAACAAACAAAAAAAAAAAAAAAACGCGCGCGCCGGGAAAAAAAAAAAAAAAAAAAAAAAAAGAGACGCGCGCGCCGGAAAAAAAAAAAAAAAAAAAGACGCGCGCGCCGGAAAAAAAAAAAAAAAAAAGAGACGCGCACGCCGGGAAAAAAAAAAAAAAAAGAGAGACGCGCGCGCCGGAAATAAAAAAAAAAAAAAAAAAAAGAGACGCGCGCGCCGGAAAAACAAACAAAAAAAAAAAAAAACGCGCGCGCCGGGAAAAAAAAAAAAAAAAAAAAAAAAGAGACGCGCGCGCCGGAAAAAAAAAAAAAAAAAAAGACGCGCGCGCCGGAAAAAAAAAAAAAAAAAAAGAGAGACGCGCGCGCCGGAAAAAAAAAAAAAAAAAAAAAGAGACGCGCGCGCCGGAAAAAAAAAAAAAAAAAAAGACGCGCGCGCCGGAAAAAAAAAAAAAAAAAAAGAGACGCGCGCGCCGGAAAAAAAAAAAAAAAAAAGAGAGAGACACGCGCGCGCCGGAAAAAAAAAAAAAAAAAAAAAGACACGCGCGCGCCGGAAAAAAAAAAAAAAAAAAAAAAGACACGCGCGCGCCGGAAAAAAAAAAAAAAGACGCGCGCGCCGGAAAAAAAAAAAAAAAAAAGGACACGCGCGCGCCGGAAAAAAAAAGAAAAAAAAGAGAGACACGCGCGCGCCGGAAAAAAAAAAAAAAAAAAAAGAGAGACACGCGCGCGCCGGAAAAAAAAAGAAGAATAAAAAAGAGACGCGCGCGCCGGGGAAAAAAAAAAAAAAAAAAGAGAGACACGTGCGCGCCGGAAAAAAAAAAAAAAAAAAAGAGAGACACGCGCGCGCCGGAAAAAAAAAAAAAAAAAAAAAAGAGACGTGCGCGCCGGGAAAAAAAAAAAAAAAAAAAAAGAGACGCGCGCACCGGGAAAAAAAAAAAAAAAAAAAAGAGACGCGCGCGCCGGGGAAAAAAAAAAAAACAAAAGAGACGCGCGCGCCGGGAAAAAAAAAAAAAAAAAAAGAGACGCGCGCGCTGGAAAAAAAAAAAAAAAAAAAAAAGAGACGCGCGCGCCGGAAAAAAAAAAAAAAAAAAAAAAAACGCTCGCGCCGGGAAAAAAAAAAAAAAAAAAAAAAGAGAGACGCGCGCGACGGAAAAAAAAAAAAAAAAAAAAAGAGACGCACGCGCCGGAAAAAAAAAAAAAAAAAAAAGAGACGCGCGCCGGAAAAAAAAAAAAAAAAAAAAGAGACGCGCGCCGGAAAAAAAAAAAAAAGAGACGCGCGCGCCGGAAAAAAACAAAAAAAAAAGAGACATGCGCGCCGGAAAAAAAAAAAAAAAAAAAAAGAGACACGCGCACGCCGGAAAAAAAAAAAAAAAAAAAAAAGAGACACGCGCGCACATGAAAAAAAAAAAAAGAGACGCGGAAAAAAAAAAAAAAAAAAAGAGACGCGCGCGCCGGAAAAAAAAAAAAAAAAAAAAAGAGACGCGCGCGCCGGAAAAAAAAATAAATAAAAAAGAGACGCGCGCGACGGAAAAAAAAAAAAAAAAAAAAAGAGACGCGCGCGCCGGAAAGAAGAAAAAAAAAAAAAAGATACGCGCGCCGGAAAAAAAAAAAAAAAAAAAAGAGACGCACGCGCCGGAAAACAAACAAACAAAAAAAAAGAGACGCGCGCGACGGAAAAAAAAACAAAAAAAAAAAAGAGACGCGCGCGCCGGAAAGAAAAGAAAAAAAAAAAGATACGCACGCGCCGGAAAACAAAAAAAAAAAAAAAGAGACGCTCGCGCCGGAAAAAAAAAAAAAAAAAAAAAAGAGACGCGCGCGCCGGAAAAAAAAAAAAAAAAAAAAAGAGACGCGCGCGCCGGAAAAAAAAAAAAAAAAAAAAAGAGACGCGCGCGACGGAAAAAAAAAAAAAAAAAAAAAGAGACGCGCGCGCCGGAAAAAAAAAAAAAAAAAAAAAAGAGACGCGCGCGCCGGAAAAAAAAAAAAAAAAAAAAAAAACGCGCGCGCCGGGAAAAAAAAAAAAAAAAAAAAAAAAGAGACGCGCGCGCCGGAAAAAAAAAAAAAAAAAGACGCGTTTGCCGATAAAAAAAAAAAAAAAAAAAGAGACGTGCGCGCCGGAAAAAAAAAAAAAAAAAAAAAAGAGACGCGCGCGCCGGAAAAAAAAAAAAAAAAAAGACGAACGCGCCAGAAAAAAAAAAAAAAAAAAGAGACGCGCGCAACGGAAAAAAAAAAAAAAAAAAAAAAGAGACGCGCGCGCCGGAAAGAAAAAAAAAAAAAAAAAAAGAGACGCGCGCGCCGGAAAAAAAAAAAAAAAAAAAAAGACGCGCGCGCCGGAAAAAAAAAAAAAAAAAAAAGAGACGCGCGCGACGGAATAAAAAAAAAAAAAAAAAAGAGACACGCGCCGGAAAAAAAAAAAAAAAAAAAAGAGACGCGCGCCGGAAAAAAATAAAAAGAGACGCGCGCGCCGGAAAAAAATAAAAAAAAAAGAGACACGCGCGCCGGAAAAAAAAAAAAAAAAAAAAGAGACACGCGCACGCCGGAAAAAAAAAAAAAAAAAAGAGAGACACGCGCGCACATGAAAAAAAAAAAAAAAAAAGAGACGCGCGCGCCGGGAAAAAAAAAAAAAAAAAAAAGAGACGCGCGCGCCGGGAAAAAAAAAAAAAAAAAAAAATACGCGCGCGCGCCGGGAAAAAAAAAAAAAAAAAAAAAAGAGACGCGCGGGCCGGGAAAAAAAAAAAAAAAAAAAAAAGAGACGCGCGCGCCGGGAAAAAAAAAAAAAAAAAAAAGAGACGCGCGCGCCGGGAAAAAAAAAAAAAAAAAAAAGAGACGCGCACGCCGGGAAAAAAAAAAAAAAAAGAGAGACGCGCGCGCCGGAAATAAAAAAAAAAAAAAAAAAAAGAGACGCGCGCGCCGGAAAAACAAAAAAAAAAAAAAAAAAACGCGCGCGCCGGGAAAAAAAAAAAAAAAAAAAAAAAAAGAGACGCGCGCGCCGGAAAAAAAAAAAAAAAAAAAGACGCGCGCGCCGGAAAAAAAAAAAAAAAAAAGAGAGACGCGCGCGCCGGAAAAAAAAAAAAAAAAAAAAAGAGGCGCGCGCGCCGGAAAAAAAAAAAAAAAAAAAGACGCGCGCGCCGGAAAAAAAAAAAAAAAAAAAAAGAGACGCGCGCGCCGGAAAAAAAAAAAAAAAAAAGAGAGAGACACGCGCGCGCCGGAAAAAAAAAAAAAAAAAAAAGACACGCGCGCGCCGGAAAAAAAAAAAAAAAAAAAAAAGACACGCGCGCGCCGGAAAAAAAAAAAAAAGACGCGCGCGCCGGAAAAAAAAAAAAAAAAAAAGGACACGCGCGCGCCGGAAAAAAAAAGAAAAAAAAGAGAGACACGCGCGCGCCGGAAAAAAAAAAAAAAAAAAAAGAGAGACACGCGCGCGCCGGAAAAAAAAAGAAGAATAAAAAAGAGACGCGCGCGCCGGGGAAAAAAAAAAAAAAAAAAGAGAGACACGTGCGCGCCGGAAAAAAAAAAAAAAAAAAAGAGAGACACGCGCGAGCCGGAAAAAAAAAAAAAAAAAAAAAAGAGACGTGCGCGCCGGGAAAAAAAAAAAAAAAAAAAAAGAGACGCGCGCACCGGGAAAAAAAAAAAAAAAAAAAAGAGACGCGCGCGCCGGGAAAAAAAAAAAAAACAAAAGAGACGCGCGCGCCGGGAAAAAAAAAAAAAAAAAAAGAGACGCGCGCGCTGGAAAAAAAAAAAAAAAAAAAAAAAGAGACGCGCGCGCCGGAAAAAAAAAAAAAAAAAAAAAAACGCTCGCGCCGGGAAAAAAAAAAAAAAAAAAAAGAGAGACGCGCGCGACGGAAAAAAAAAAAAAAAAAAAAAGAGACGCACGCGCCGGAAAAAAAAAAAAAAAAAAAAGAGACGCGCGCCGGAAAAAAAAAAAAAAAAAAAAAGAGACGCGCGCCGGAAAAAAAAAAAAAAGAGACGCGCGCGCCGGAAAAAAACAAAAAAAAAAGAGACATGCGCGCCGGAAAAAAAAAAAAAAAAAAAAGAGAGACGCGCGCGCCGGAAAGAAAAAAAAAAAAAAAAAAAGAGACGCGCGCGCCGGAAAAACAAAAAAAACAAAAAAAAAAACGCGCGCGCCGGGAAAAAAAAAAAAAAAAAAACAAAAAAGAGACGCGCGCGCCGGAAAAAAAAAAAAAAAAAAAGACGCGCGCGCCGGAAAAAAAAAAAAAAAAAAAAAGAGACGCGCGCGCCGGGAAAAAAAAAAAAAAAAAAAAGAGACGCGCGCCGGAAAAAAAAAAAAAAAAAAAAAAAGAGACACACGCGCGCCGGAAAACAAAAAAAAGAGAGACAAGCGCGCCGGAAAAAAAAAAAAAAAAAAGAGAGAGACACGCGCGCGCCGGAAAAAAAAAAAAAAAAAAAAAGACACGCGCGCGCCGGAAAAAAAAAAAAAAAAAAAAAAGACACGCGCGCGCCGGAAAAAAAAAAAAAGAGACGCGCGCGCCGGAAAAAAAAAAAAAAAAAAAGGACACGCGCGCGCCGGAAAAAAAAAGAAAAAAAAGAGAGACACGCGCGCGCCGGAAAAAAAAAAAAAAAAAAAGAGAGACAAGCGCGCGCCGGAAAAAAAAAAAAAAAAAAAGAGAGACACGCGCGTGCCGGAAAAAAAAAAAAAAAAAAAGAGACAGACACGCGCGCGCCGGTAAAAAAAAAAAAAAAAGAGAGAGAGACACACGCGCGCCGGAAAAAAAAAAAAAAAAAAAAGAGACATGCGCGCGCCGGAAAAAAAAAAAAAAAAAAAAAAAGAGACACGCGCACGCCGGAAAAAAAAAAAAAAAAAGAGACACGCGCGCCGGTAAAAAAAAAAAAAAAAAAAAGAGACGCGCGCGCCGGGAAAGAAAAAAAAAAAAAAAAAGAGACGCGCGCGCCGGGAAAAAAAAAAAAAAAAAAAAAAGAGACGCGCGCGCCGGGAAAAAAAAGAAAAAAAAAAAAGAGACGCGCGCGCCGGGAAAAAAAAAAAAAAAAAAAAGAGACGCACGCGCCGGAAAAAAAAAAAAAAGAGACGCGCGCGCCGGAAAAAAAAAAAAAAAAAAGAGACACGCGCGCCGGAAAAAAAAAAAAAAAAAAAGAGACGCGCACGCCGGAAAAAAAAAAAAAAAAAGAGAGACACGCGCGCACATGAAAAAAAAAAAAAAAAAGAGAGAGACGCGCGCGCCGGGAAAAAAAAAAAAAAAAAAAAAAAGAGACGCGCGCGCCGGAAAAAAAAAAAAAAAAAAAAATACGCGCGCGCCGGGAAAAAAAAAAAAAAAAAACAAAAAAGAGACGCGCGCGCCGGAAAAAAAAAAAAAAAAAAAGACGCGCGCGCCGGAAAAAAAAAAAAAAAAAAAAGAGACGCGCGCGCCGGGAAAAAAAAAAAAAAAAAAAAGAGACGCGCGCCGGAAAAAAAAAAAAAAAAAAAAAAAGAGACACACGCGCGCCGGAAAACAAAAAAAAGAGAGACAAGCGCGCCGGAAAAAAAAAAAAAAAAAAGAGAGAGACACGCGCGCGCCGGAAAAAAAAAAAAAAAAAAAAAGACACGCGCGCGCCGGAAAAAAAAAAAAAAAAAAAAAAAGACACGCGCGCGCCGGAAAAAAAAAAAAAGACGCGCGCGCCGGAAAAAAAAAAAAAAAAAAGGACACGCGCGCGCCGGAAAAAAAAAGAAAAAAAAGAGAGACACGCGCGCGCCGGAAAAAAAAAAAAAAAAAAAAGAGAGACAAGCGCGCGCCGGAAAAAAAAAAAAAAAAAAGAGAGACACGCGCGTGCCGGAAAAAAAAAAAAAAAAAAAGAGACAGACACGCGCGCGCCGGTAAAAAAAAAAAAAAAAGAGAGAGAGACACACGCGCGCCGGAAAAAAAAAAAAAAAAAAAAGAGACATGCGCGCGCCGGAAAAAAAAAAAAAAAAAAAAAAAGAGACACGCGCACGCCGGAAAAAAAAAAAAAAAAAGAGACACGCGCGCCGGTAAAAAAAAAAAAAAAAAAAAGAGACGCGCGCGCCGGGAAAGAAAAAAAAAAAAAAAAAGAGACGCGCGCGCCGGGAAAAAAAAAAAAAAAAAAAAAGAGACGCGCGCGCCGGGAAAAAAAAGAAAAAAAAAAAAGAGACGCGCGCGCCGGGAAAAAAAAAAAAAAAAAAAAGAGACGCACGCGCCGGAAAAAAAAAAAAAGAGACGCGCGCGCCGGAAAAAAAAAAAAAAAAAAGAGACACGCGCGCCGGAAAAAAAAAAAAAAAAAAAGAGACGCGCACGCCGGAAAAAAAAAAAAAAAAAGAGAGACACGCGCGCACATGAAAAAAAAAAAAAAAAGAGAGAGACGCGCGCGCCGGGAAAAAAAAAAAAAAAAAAAAAGAGACGCGCGCGCCGGGAAAAAAAAAAAAAAAAAAAAATACGCGCGCGCCGGGAAAAAAAAAAAAAAAAAAACAAAAAAGAGACGCGCGCGCCGGAAAAAAAAAAAAAAAAAAAAGACTGCGCGCGCCGGAAAAAAAAAAAAAAAAAAAAGAGACGCGCGCGCCGGGAAAAAAAAAAAAAAAAAAAAGAGACGCGCGCCGGAAAAAAAAAAAAAAAAAAAAAAGAGACACACGCGCGCCGGAAAACAAAAAAAAGAGAGACAAGCGCGCCGGAAAAAAAAAAAAAAAAAAGAGAGAGACACGCGCGCGCCGGAAAAAAAAAAAAAAAAAAAAGACACGCGCGCGCCGGAAAAAAAAAAAAAAAAAAAAAAGACACGCGCGCGCCGGAAAAAAAAAAAAAAACGCGCGCGCCGGAAAAAAAAAAAAAAAAAAGGACACGCGCGCGCCGGAAAAAAAAAGAAAAAAAAGAGAGACACGCGCGCGCCGGAAAAAAAAAAAAAAAAAAGAGAGACAAGCGCGCGCCGGAAAAAAAAAAAAAAAAAAGAGAGACACGCGCGTGCCGGAAAAAAAAAAAAAAAAAAAGAGACAGACACGCGCGCGCCGGTAAAAAAAAAAAAAAAAGAGAGAGAGACACACGCGCGCCGGAAAAAAAAAAAAAAAAAAAAGAGACATGCGCGCGCCGGAAAAAAAAAAAAAAAAAAAAAAGAGACACGCGCACGCCGGAAAAAAAAAAAAAAAAGAGACACGCGCGCCGGTAAAAAAAAAAAAAAAAAAAAGACGCGCGCGCCGGGAAAGAAAAAAAAAAAAAAAAAGAGACGCGCGCGCCGGGAAAAAAAAAAAAAAAAAAAAGAGACGCGCGCGCCGGGAAAAAAAAGAAAAAAAAAAAAGAGACGCGCGCGCCGGGAAAAAAAAAAAAAAAAAAAGAGACGCACGCGCCGGAAAAAAAAAAAAAAAAAAAAGAGACGCGCGCCGGAAAAAAAAAAAAAAAAAAAGAGACGCGCGCCGGAAAAAAAAAAAAAGAGACGCGCGCGCCGGAAAAAAAAAAAAAAAAAAAAGAGACACGCGCGCCGGAAAAAAAAAAAAAAAAAAAAAAACGCGCACGCCGGAAAAAAAAAAAAAAAGAGACACGGGCGCACATGAAAAAAAAAAAAAAAAAAAAAAGACACACGCGCGCGCCGGAAAAAAAAAAAAAAAAAAAAGAGACACGCGCGCCGGAAAAAAAAAAAAAAAAAAGAGACACCCGCGCGCCGGGAAAAAAAAAAAAAAAAAGAGAGACGCGCACGCCGGGAAAAAAAAGAAAAAAAAAAAAAGAGACGCGCGCGCCGGGATAAAAAAAAAAAAAAAGAGAGACGCGCGCGCCGGGAAAAAAAAGAAGAATAAAAAAGAGACGCGCGCGGCCGGGGGAAAAAAAAAAAAAAAAAAGAGAGACACGTGCGCGCCGGAAAAAAAAAAAAAAAAAGAGAGACACGCGCGCGCCGGAAAAAAAAAAAAAAAAAAAAAAGAGACGCGCGCGCCGGGAAAAAAAAAAAAAAAAAAAAAAAGAGACGCGCGCACCGGGAAAAAAAAAAAAAAAAAAAAGAGACGCGCGCGCCGGGAAAAAAAAACAAAACAAAAGAGACGCGCGCGCCGGGAAAAAAAAAAAAAAAAAGAGACGCGCGCGCTGGAAAAAAAAAAAAAAAAAAAAAAAGAGACGCGCGCGCCGGAAAAAAAAAAAAAAAAAAAAAAACGCTCGCGCCGGGAAAAAAAAAAAAAAAAAAAAAGAGAGACGCGCGCGCCGGAAAAAAAAAAAAAAAAAAGACGCGAGCGCCGGAAAAAAAAAAAAAAAAAAGAGACGCGCGCGACGGAAAAAAAAAAAAAAAAAAAAAAAGAGACGCACGCGCCGGAAAAAAAAAAAAAAAAAAAAGAGACGCGCGCCGGAAAAAAAAAAAAAAAAAAAAGAGGACGCGCGCCGGAAAAAAAAAAAAAGAGACGCGCGCGCCGGAAAAAAAAAAAAAAAAAGAGACATGCGCGCCGGAAAAAAAAAAAAAAAAAAAAGAGACACGCGCACGCCGGAAAAAAAAAAAAAAAAAAAAAAAAGAGACACGCGCGCACATGAAAAAAAAAAAAAAAAAAGAGACGCGGAAAAAAAAAAAAAAAAAGAGACGCGCGCGCCGGAAAAAAAAAAAAAAAAAAAAAGAGACGCGCGCGCCGGAAAAAATAAAAAAATAAAAAAGAGACGCGCGCGACGGAAAAAAAAAAAAAAAAAAAAAAAGAGACGCGCGCGCCGGAAAGAAAAAAAAAAAAAAAAGATACGCGCGCCGGAAAAAAAAAAAAAAAAAAAAAGAGACGCACGCGCCGGAAAACAAACAAACAAAAAAAAAGAGACGCGCGCGACGGAAAAAAAAACAAAAAAAAAAAAGAGACGCGCGCAGCCGGAAAGAAAAAAAAAAAAAAAAGATACGCGCGCGCCGGAAAAAAAAAAAAAAAAAAAAAGAGACGCACGCGCCGGAAAACAACAACAAAAAAAAAAGAGACGCTCGCGCCGGAAAAAAAAAAAAAAAAAAAAAAGAGACGCGCGCGCCGGAAAAAAAAAAAAAAAATAAAAAGAGACGCGCGCGCCGGAAAAAAAAAAAAAAAAAAAAAGAGACGCGCGCGACGGAAAAAAAAAAAAAAAAAAAAGAGACGCGCGCGCCGGAAAAAAAAAAAAAAAAAAAAAAAGAGACGCGCGCGCCGGAAAAAAAAAAAAAAAAAAAAAAAACGCGCGCGCCGGGAACGCCGGGAAAAAAAAAAAAAAAAAAAAAAGAGAGACGCGCGCGCCGGAAAAAAAAAAAAAAAAAGACGCGCGTGCCGATAAAAAAAAAAAAAAAAAAAGAGACGTGCGCGCCGGAAAAAAAAAAAAAAAAAAAAAAGAGACGCGCGCGCCGGAAAAAAAAAAAAAAAAAGACGAACGCGCCGGAAAAAAAAAAAAAAAAAGAGACGCGCGCAACGGAAAAAAAAAAAAAAAAAAAAAAAGAGACGCGCGCGCCGGAAAGAAAAAAAAAAAAAACAAAAGAGACGCGCGCGCCGGGAAAAAAAAAAAAAAAAAAAGACGCGCGCGCCGGAAAAAAAAAAAAAAAAAAAAGAGACGCGCGCGACGGAAAAAAAAAAAAAAAAAAAAAGAGACACGCGCCGGAAAAAAAAAAAAAAAAAAAAGAGACGCGCGCCGGAAAAAAAAAAAAAAGAGACGCGCGCGCCGGAAAAAAAATAAAAAAAAAGAGACACGCGCGCCGGAAAAAAAAAAAAAAAAAAAGAGACACACGCCGCACGCCGGAAAAAAAAAAAAAAAGAGAGAGACACGCGCGCACATGAAAAAAAAAAAAAAAAAGAGACGCGCGCGCCGGGAAAAAAAAAAAAAAAAAAAAAGAGACGCGCGCGCCGGGAAAAAAAAAAAAAAAAAAAATACGCGCGCGCGCCGGGAAAAAAAAAAAAAAAAAAAAAGAGACGCGCGGGCCGGGAAAAAAAAAAAAAAAAAAAAAAGAGACGCGCGCGCCGGGAAAAAAAAAGAAAAAAAGAGACACCCGCGCGCCGGGAAAAAAAAAAAAAAAAGAGAGACGCGCACGCCGAGAAAAAAAAGAAAAAAAAAAAAGAGACGCGCGCGCCGGGAACAAAAAAAAAAAAAAGAGAGACGCGCGCGCCGGGAAAAAAAAGAAGAATAAAAAAGAGACGCGCGCGCCGGGGAAAAAAAAAAAAAAAAAAGAGAGAGACACGTGCGCGCCGGAAAAAAAAAAAAAAAAAGAGAGACACGCGCGCGCCGGAAAAAAAAAAAAAAAAAAAAAGAGACGCGCGCGCCGGTAAAAAAAAAAAAAAAAAAAAGAGACGCGCGCACCGGGAAAAAAAAAAAAAAAAAAAGAGACGCGCGCGCCGGGAAAAAAAAAAAAAACAAAAGAGACGCGCGCGCCGGGAAAAAAAAAAAAAAAAAAAGAGACGCGCGCGCTGGAAAAAAAAAAAAAAAAAAGAGACGCGCGCGCCGGAAAAAAAAAAAAAAAAAAGAGAGACACGCGCGCCGGGAAAAAAAAAAAAAAAAAAAAGAGAGACGCGCGCGCCGGAAAAAAAAAAAAAAAAAAAGACGCGAGCGCCGGAAAAAAAAAAAAAAAAAAAGAGACGCGCGCGACGGAAAAAAAAAAAAAAAAAAAAAAGAGACGCACGCGCCGGAAAAAAAAAAAAAAAAAAAAGAGAGCGCGCCGGAAAAAAAAAAAAAAAAAAAAGAGACGCGCGCCGGAAAAAAAAAAAAAGAGACGCGCGCGCCGGAAAAAAAAAAAAAAAAAAAGAGACATGCGCGCCGGAAAAAAAAAAAAAAAAAAAAGAGACACGCGCACGCCGGAAAAAAAAAAAAAAAAAAAAAGAGACACGCGCGCACATGAAAAAAAAAAAAAAAGAGACGCGGAAAAAAAAAAAAAAAAAAGAGACGCGCGCGCCGGAAAAAAAAAAAAAAAAAAAAAGAGACGCGCGCGCCGGAAAAAAAAAATAAATAAAAAAGAGACGCGCGCGACGGAAAAAAAAAAAAAAAAAAAAAGAGACGCGCGCGCCGGAAAGAAGAAAAAAAAAAAAAAGATACGCGCGCCGGAAAAAAAAAAAAAAAAAAAAGAGACGCACGCGCCGGAAAACAAACAAACAAAAAAAAAAGAGACGCGCGCGACGGAAAAAAAAACAAAAAAAAAAAAGAGACGCGCGCGCCGGAAAGAAAAAAAAAAAAAAAAAGAGACGCGCGCGCCGGAAAAAAAAAAAAAAAAAAAAGAGACGCACGCGCCGGAAAACAAAAAAAAAAAAAAAAGAGACGCTCGCGCCGGAAAAAAAAAAAAAAAAAAAAAAAGAGACGCGCGCGCCGGAAAAAAAAAATAAATAAAAAGAGACGCGCGCGCCGGAAAAAAAAAAAAAAAAAAAAAGAGACGCGCGCGACGGAAAAAAAAAAAAAAAAAAAAGAGACGCGCGCGCCGGAAAAAAAAAAAAAAAAAAAAAGAGACGCGCGCGCCGGAAAAAAAAAAAAAAAAAAAAAAACGCGCGCGGCCGGGAAAAAAAAAAAAAAAAAAAAAAAGAGACGCGCGCGCCGGAAAAAAAAAAAAAAAGACGCGCGTGCCAATAAAAAAAAAAAAAAAAAAAGAGACGTGCGCGCCGGAAAAAAAAAAAAAAAAAAAAGAGACGCGCGCGCCGGAAAAAAAAAAAAAAAAAAGACGAACGCGCCGGAAAAAAAAAAAAAAAAAGAGACGCGCGCAACGGAAAAAAAAAAAAAAAAAAAAAAGAGACGCGCGCGCCGGAAAGAAAAAAAAAAAAAAAAAAAAGAGACGCGCGCGCCGGAAAAAAAAAAAAAAAAAAAAGACGCGCGCGCCGGAAAAAAAAAAAAAAAAAAAAGAGACGCGCGCGACGGAAACAAAAAAAAAAAAAAAAGAGACACGCGCCGGAAAAAAAAAAAAAAAAAAAAGAGACGCGCGCCGGAAAAAAAAAAAAAAGAGACGCGCGCGCCGGAAAAAAAAAAAAAAAAAAGAGACACGCGCGCTGGAAAAAAAAAAAAAAAAAAAAGAGACACGCGCACGCCGGAAAAAAAAAAAAAAAAAGAGAGAGACACGCGCGCACATGAAAAAAAAAAAAAAAAAAGAGACGCGCGCGCCGGGAAAAAAAAAAAAAAAAAAAAAGAGACGCGCACGCCGGGAAAAAAAAAAAAAAAAAAAAAGACGCGCGCGCGCCGGGAAAAAAAAAAAAAAAAAAAAAAGAGACGCGCGGGCCGGGAAAAAAAAAGAAAAAAAAAAAAGAGACGCGCGCGCCGGGAAAAAAAAAAAAAAAAAAAGAGACGCGCGCGCCGGGAAAAAAAAAAAAAAAAAAAAGAGACGCGCACGCCGGGAAAAAAAAAAAAAAAAGAGAGACGCGCGCGCCGGAAATAAAAAAAAAAAAAAAAAAAGAGACGCGCGCGCCGGAAAAAAAAAAAAAAAAAAAAAAAAAACGCGCGCGCCGGGAAAAAAAAAAAAAAAAAAAAAAAAGAGACGCGCGCGCCGGAAAAAAAAAAAAAAAAAAGACGCGCGCGCCGGAAAAAAAAAAAAAAAAAAAAAGAGACGCGCGCGCCGGAAAAAAAAAAAAAAAAAAAAGAGACGCGCGCGCCGGAAAAAAAAAAAAAAAAAAAGACGCGCGCGCCGGAAAAAAACAAAAAAAAAAGAGACGCGCGCGACGGAAAAAAAAAAAAAAAAAAAAAATGAGACGCGCGCGCCGGAAAGAAACAAAAAAAAAAAAAAAGAGACGCGCGCGCCGGAAAAAAAAAAAAAAAAAAAAAGAGACGCGCGCGCCGGAAAAAAAAAAAAAAAAAAAAAGACGCGCGCCCTGGAAAAAAACAAAAAAAAAAAAGAGACGCGCGCGACGGAAAAAAAAAAAAAAAAAAAAGAGACGCGCGCGCCGGAAAGAAGAAAAAAAAAAAAAAGAGACGCGCGCGCCGGAAAAAAAAAAAAAAAAAAAAGAGACGCGCGCGTCGGAATAAAAAAAAAAAAAAAGAGACGCGCGCGCCGGAAATAAAAAAAAAAAAAAAAAAAAGAGACGCGCGCGCCGGAAAAAAAAAAAAAAAAAAAAGAGACGCGCGCGCCAGAAAAAAAAAAAAAAAAAAAAGAGACGCGCGCCGGTAAAAAAAAAAAAAAAAAAAAGAGACGCGCCCGCCGGAAAAAAAAAACAAAACAAAAGAGACGCGCGCCGGAAAAAAAAAAAAAAAAAAGAGAGACGCGCGCCGGAAAAAAAAAAAAAAAAGAGACGCGCGCGCCGGAAAAAAAAAAAAAAAAAAAAAGAGACACGCGCGCCGGAAAAAAAAAAAAAAAAAAAAAAGAGACACGCGCGCCGGAAAAAAAAAAAAAAAAAAAGAGACACGCGCGCCGGAAAAAAAAAAAAAAAAAAAAGAGACACGCGCGGAGGCGGAGGCGGAGGCGGAGGCGGAGGCGGAGGAGGAGGAGGAGGAGGAGCAGGAGCAGGAGCAGGAGCTTGAGCAGGAGCAGGAGCAGGAGCAGAAGCAGAAGCAGAAGCAGAAGCAGAAGCAGAAGAAGAAGAAGAAGAAGAAGAAGAAGAAGAAGACGCCGCCGCCGCCTGAAGGTAAATGAGTCCTTCAAATATTGCCACGAAACACACACACACACACACACACACACATATGCAAGGAGCTTGTTTCGTGGCATGGTTAGGGGGAATCAGGAGACTCCAATTTTCATACACGATCACAGGGTCCATAATAATAGGAGATGTGTTTATTAATGCGAGACTGACCCCCCCCCCCTTCCCACCCCCTCCAACCCCATCCTTCCTTCACTCCTCCCTCCAGTTGTGGGGGGTGGGGTGGTGGTGGTAATAATGGTTCTGTGGTGGTGGTAGTTGTGGTGGTGGTGGTAGTAATGGTGGTGGTGGTAGTAATGGTGGTGGTGGTAGTAATGATGGTGGTGGTAGTAATGGTGGTGGTGGTAGTTATGGTAATGGTGGTAGTTATGGTAGTGGTGGTAGTAATGGTGGTGGTGGTAGTTATGACAGTGGTGGTAGTAATGGTGGTGGTGGTAGTTATTATAGTGGTGGTAGTTATGATAGTGGTGCTAGTTATGATAGTGGTGGTAGTTATGATAGTGGTGGTAGTTATGATAGTGGTGCTAGTTATGGGAGTGGTAGTAGATATGATAGTGGTGCTAGTTATGGGAGTGGTAGTAGATATGGTAGTGGTAGTAGATATGGTAGTGGTGGTGGTTGTAGTTATGATAGTGGTGGTAGTAATGGTGGTGGTGGTAGTAATGGTGGTGGTAGTTATGATGGTACCGTAGCAATGGTAGTTATAATAGTGATAGTTGTAGTGATAGTTGATATGGTAGCAATAGTGGTTATGATAATGGTAGTAGTGATAGTAGTGGTGGTAGAAGGGGTAGTGGTTGTAATTACAGTCTGAAATTACCGTATGTCCAGTTGACAAAGTTATCGTAGTGAAGATAGTGGTGATAGAGACAAACAAACTCATACCTAGTGTTAGTTGGGTTGTTGTTGTTGTTGTTATTATTGTTGTTGTTGTTGTAAATGATGATGATGATGTTAATGATGTTGTTGTTGTTGTAAATGATGTTGTTGTTGTTGTAAATGATGTTGGTGTTGTTGCAATTTTTATTATTGTTGATGTTTTAGCTATTTATTGTCCTTGTTATTGTTTGTTCTTGCTGCACTATTAATTTTGTAGCTTCTCTGTCAATGATAATACTAATAACGATAACAATGATAAAAGCAAATAACATAATAGATAGAATCAATATACTAATATATGAATAATATAGCAACAACAATAACAATAATAATAAAAACAATAACATAATGATAAAAGTAAACAAACACCCACGAACGAAAGATCTTACACTCCCAACACAATGCACACTAATAATACATATATATACATATATATATATATATACTCCCCAGCCTGACACACACACACACACACACACACACACACACACGCACCTCGCAGCTCACATATAAACATAATGAGGCTGTCAATTACGTCCACGCTATCCTTAAGGGCCCCGTGATGTAGTCAGAAAATTGGAAGCTAGTTAGTCCTTCAAACATTGCCTCGAAACACCACCTATATTGAAGGAGCTTGTTTCGTGGGATAGTCAGGGGCAATCAGAAGTCACCAAGTCTCATACACCATCACAACTCGTTTGAGACTTTGAGTTGTGTTTTTAGATATCCAGAACATTGAAGTTGGGGAAAGTAACTGCACACACACACACACACACACACACACTTATCTTCACACACACACACACTTATCTTTACACACACACAAACACACACACACTTATCTTCACACATATATACACAGACACACAAATTCATTGATTCAAGGTGTACAGTCATGGTTAAAAATAATAATCCACATACGGATAATTCAAATATATTGTTGTTAAATGTTTTCACGTTCTCTTTATGATTACACTATTTTATAGAGTGAGTATCTGATTGAAGTAAATTATACGATGCTGCTCAACCTATTTATTGGATAAAATCTCAATTAACGCACATAGGAAAAACTATTACAGTTTTACACGAGTTACCCTAATGTAGATGAATATTATTTTTGACCACGACTGTACATGTCTTCTTTCTGGTGTCAGTGGTAAATGTGAACATCATTCATATCAGGTTATTTCAGTACCACAAAAATCAAGCACTACCAAACATACCTTACTGAGATGAAGTGGATGGAGGAGGGTCATCAGTATCCAAGTCGGAGTTGGCGTTAGAAACATCAGAGTTGGGGGACGGAGGTTGGAGTTGAAGGTGGAGTGAGTCAGACAGTGTTGGGTACAAATTGTCGGCCTTGAACACTATTGCCACTCGTTAACATTCCCTCATAACGTACAGTACAACAGATTAACGATTGATTGATATTAGGCGCCGCAACGGCGAGGTCATTTAGCGCCAGGAGAAGGTGATAGAGAGGTGAAACAGCAAGCAGGAAGGAAATAGCAAAAAAAGAGGGACAGTTGAATAACTGAAAGAGTGGCTGGGGCCGAAGGGGCGCCCAAACCTTTAAAGTATTGCCCACATCACTGCAGCCAATATAGTACAACAGACATTTCCACACGGTCTTTGCTATAAACTTCAATAAGTAAACCACAGTGTACATTGTATGACCTCAGAAGACTTGCCTCATGTGTCTCTAAAGGTCTTCTTGAGGATGATAATGTCCTGAAGATGATGATTTTTTTCTTTATACGCCTATCGACTCATTATATATAAGTCATTAAGGCAGTCAGTCTTGTTACATCAACACATCTTCCCACACCATGTGACTTACTGCGAGGTAAACAACAGGGACTCGGAGCAGGGAAAAATGTCCTGAGAACGGGAGTACACAACAAAACACACAGTCACCAACCATTACACACGGTATCCATTGCTACAGTGGGTGGACCTATTACTGGGCTAGTGGTGATTGGCGACGGCGTGCTTGGTTCGAAAAATTTACAACGTGTCGTGAAGCCGTGAATCGAAGCAGTGTGTGTGGTGTGGTGCATCGTGTTGGTGAAGCAGTGAGACGATGTGGATGGAGATGAATCGTCAGTCAGGGTCAGGGTCAAGGTACGGATCGAATCTGAGAATGAGAGAAGACCTTTTCTATATAGGTTTATGAAAGACCCAAAGTTTACTATAACTCTTAACTTATAATTTTTTTCGTTAGCAAACAAGGACTATAGGATCTGGCACTGCTTCAAAGTCATAATAGAAGCTCATATTTATAGTATAGCAAAACCATTCACTGTTTCGAAATCATAATATAAGCTCATATTAATAAAATAGCAAAACCATTCACTGCCTCTTAATGAGCCTGAAACAGTAAGGTGAGGTCAGTATTGCAAATATACGAACAAGTTCAAACTCAAAGATGTTTTGTGAGTTCCGGCCCAAGCTGTAGGACGAGGGAGAAAAAGGTAATAGAGAAGTGAGGACAGCAAGCACGAGAGAGGAATCAATTCTTAAGGGGAGATTCTCTTGTTGGTAAATTAGAAGGCTACTGATTCCTCCTGACAATACCAGAAAACAGACGCCCTCAGTGGTACAGTACACTAATAGGGGATCTGTTTCATGGCTACATAGTTTGGAGGAATCTCAGACCTTCCAATTCACCAACAAAACAATCTCCCCTTAAAATATTACTTGCAGGATTCAGCAGTTCCACAATTACTCGACTACAAGATAATAATACTCCCCGTCGTTACTTACTCACCAAGCCGTCCCCTGCACCGTGGTCAAACCCTTCTCGTGCCACCAACAGCGTCGCAGCCCATTCATCGTCCGCCAAGCCTCTAGTTTATACCTACCTTCACCCAGCCATGCATTATCACATCCATAACAACATCAAAAGCGAGTCTCCAAAGAGCATTCCTCACGCGGTATTGTTATCCTTAGTGCAGTCGGAGCAAGTGATTCCTCCAAATTATTCCAAGCAACAGATTACATTATTTTTATTCATCTGATGGTCGTATTTCCTGGCATATTTTGGAGGAATCAAGGCGCTCCAACGTACCAAAAGTATGTTATCCCCTTAATTCGCGATACATGGCAACTATCTTCAGTCAGTCAGGCAAAGGCTGTATAATATCTTCATTAGGTCATTTCTTTTGTACAGTCGCAGGATAAATAGGTGATTACGAATGGAAGGACAGTGCACGCTCGTCAATAACACACACACACACACACACACACACACACACACACACACACACACACACACACACACACACACACACACACACACACACACACACACCACACACACACACACACACATACACCCCCCCCCCCACACACACACATACACACACACACACACACACACAACCAAAGGTATAGTGTAGTAAGCTAAATCCTTGACAGATGGCACTCATTGCAGATGCAGGAAAACAATTTATTAAGAGGGTAATACACTTTAGGTACATTAAAGCTCATTGATTCCTCCAAAGTATGCCAGGAAACAGATTTAGATGAACAAAAATAGTGGTGGCCTGTTACTCGGAATAGATTGGAGGAATCAGTTACTCCATATTTATTACTTAAGTGAATGAAGACGTCAAGCATAAGACAGAGAAAAGAAATCATGACTAAGAAAAAAATATATAAATAAACAAATAAAAACACCAGTGGAAGAGAAACCTTTATTGAAGACATGTTGGTGCAGTTTTTTTTTTTTTTTTTTTTATTATTATTATTATTATTATTATTTTTTTTTTTTTTTATTCCCTGTCAATATAGGTGATGGAAAAAACAAAAACAGAAAACTAAATCTTCTTCGTGTTGCATATTGATTGACTGATTGATTTTATGTGCCGCAACAGCGAGGTCATATGGCGTACAGTTGCGGAAGGAAGTTTCTATTACACACATGGGACACACACATAATAATATAACAATGAAGATGATTGGTAGATGAGTAGCCAAGAAATTATTTTAATCATAATATAATGATAAAGCAATAGTGCATAATGGTCAACTAAAGATGTGTGTTAGCTACTGTAGGGTATAGAGGGACCACCATACATGTAAAGAAATTCTCTTCACCACCTGTACAGTCGTGATACGTAATCCCTGACCAGCAGAGACGAACGGCAGGTACCACACACACACACACACACACCCAGCATTCGAACTCAGCCTTTATAAGTGTACTGGGTGGAGAAATGAGCAATACCAGGCGATTCGAAGCTTTCTCCTACTCACACTCTGGTCAGAAATTATGTATCACGAGTGTACAGTAGGCCTCGGGAATTCGTATACATCACTGTGACATCAAGGGTTCGTAACAACTAGAAAATTTAGTACATTAATTTTCTAACACAAAACATATATATATACTTTTTTTTTTTGGCTAATACTTGAATCAGTCAGCAAAATAATCTCTATACAGTATATACAGAATTAAAACCCCTTTTAACCAATGCTCTGTGTACTAATTCCTGAGGCCAACTGTACACTGGGGGTCAATAATAATTCTGTCCTGATTCGAGGCACAACCAACCAACGTGAATCTCTACCAATCTCACATCCCATACCTCCCTAATCACTCCAGTTGGTAGACCTCAAAAACCTAGATTTAGACACCAAGGTTATGATTCTATGTCAACCAGGAGTGAAGTTATGACCAATTATTCGATATCGCAAAAATCGGAGGCGGCGCACTAGAAAACTGGCTGAAATGGGTACTGCATCCCTATTTGTTTTCGGGGAACATGTCTAAACTGATTCCTGGGTTTCTCCTGAAGAAAATATATATATACCAAACATGATGGATACTGGGGGGAGGGGGGGGGGTGAAAGGGGAGCCACAGTAGCCCACGGACTATTAGTTTTGGCAGTGTAAGTGATGAATACAGGATGTGGCAGCATCACCAAAGTTATGAAGGAGATATTGGAGTGTAATAGGATTGTGAGCGATGGTGCAAATATCATCAACACAGCTGACTACGAGAGAGGAAGGTGAGGAGGGACCCAGAAGGCGAAGAAGTCTGTATGAGAATGTTGAAGAGAAATGGACTTATGGAGTGCCCAAGTTAAATGGTAGATAGTCACTAACAGCTCCACAAAATAAAACAGGAGAGTGTCTACCAGAGAGGTGGCTGAGTTCTAATTTATTAATACAACGGCAAAAGAAAATAGATTATGCTCAAAATTTTATATATTTATATCTTTAATTTTTGGGTAACTGCGGAATACTCACACTCTGACACAATCTCAAAATTTCGCTCTAAAAGAATGTATATATTTCGCTTTATAAAGAATGCATTTATTTTTTCCTTGGATCTGTGTAAGTCAAGCTGCATTAAGATATATTTTTGATGTCTAATTATATCTGTAAGCCAGTATCTCAATTAAATGAGCGAAAAGAATATAACTATCGAGATATACATGAGTAACCCATAAATGCATGCATATATTTCGTTGAAAGATATTATAGAAAACGTTAAATATTACACGTTTTTTATGGGACACTTCGATATAAGGATAATGTAAGTGGGTGAAGTGGCGGATGTTTTCCCGCCCTCTGTAGAATATGTTTATTATTGTTATTTCATATTATTATCAATATTGTCATTGACAATCCCAACAACAACCACAGTATCAATATGATATCCCAACAACAACAACAACAACAACAGTGTAACACACACAGACACTACACAAAACACACGTACACTTTTCCACACACCCACACACACCCTGACACACGTATATTTCTATACATACACACACACTACAATTACACACACGTACACTTCTCCACACACACACACACACACACACACACACACACACACACACACACACACGACACCCGGATAATACTTCAAATAAACCCCCGTGAGCCCTAGATGAGACCCCCCGGCGGATGTTAAACAATAGTGAACAGTGGAACAGCTTGACTTAACTCTCTTAATTGAGAGTGAACTACAGGTTGTCAAGGATTAGTGAGGAGATGAAGAATGACTGGTAGAGCTAGGGAAGGGCAGGCTGCCAAACAATGAACATAACAAGGATGGACGTGCAAACAACAAACCAATTCAGACTAAAAAAAGTGATAGGGAGACATCTCAAAGTATGTAAGAGGGGCATGATGTAGATTACAAAGATGCTGATTTAAATTGGGTCTGTGAGGTGTATCATACGAGCATTACAGATGAATTCTATAAAGCATTGGAGTGTGAAGCATGTGAAAAACATTTTTGTGCATCTTGTGTTAAGGGGGAAGTTTTGTGTTGGTAATTCTGGAGCAACTGAATCCTCCAAACTATTCCAAGCAACAGAACACCATTACTTTTGCTGTTCTGCTCCTGTTTCCAAGCATACTTTGGAGGAATCAAGGCACTCCAAAGTACCAAAAAAGTATTACCACCTTAATGTAACAGAAATGCAATAGGATTCCTTAAGTACTATGTCAAATATACATTGTTATTGTGATTTTTGTGGCCTCATTAATGGCCTCATCAATATATAATAAAAATGGCCTGATCCGCAAATGTAATAAGATCTATGTTGACGTCAGTGTTGTCTTAAATTCCTTTTATTCTTTTTTTTTTATTGCCTCACTTTGAGTATTGCTCGCAGGATTTTATGTCTTCTGCTGACTCACATTTAAAGCTTTTAGATAGGGTATTTTGTCAAATCAATTACTTCCTAATCTTAACATTAATCTTGGACACCGTCGGAAGGTTGGTTGTCTACTGTATAAAATCTTTAAAAATGTTAACCATCCCTTCACTCAAAGCTTCTGAGCCTTATCAATCATCTCAGTTAACTTGGTATTCCCTAAATCAAAATGATATTGCATTTTCACCTATTCGTTCGAACACTTCACAATTTTCGGGAAGTTTTATTTCTTTGTTACTAAATTATAAAATGAACTCACAGATAATGTTGTCAATGCTGAAAATTTGCTTATATTTAAGAGAATGGTAAATAGATTTTTGGCTTCGGTAATCTGTTTTGCGTTTTCTTATTCTTTTCTATGTAGTTTTCTTGAGCTTTGATATGGCCCCCACTGGGACTCTTTGGGTGTATAGCTTCCTATAATAATAATAATAATAATAATAATAATAATAATAATAATAATATTTGGGAAGGAAACCCTCTTTAATACAGGTTTTGTTGAAGATAACTGCGAGCTCTGCGCTGTTTATTTTGTAGCAAATCTTTTCTAATTTACGAATTATTTTTTTAATATTGCTGGGGAGATGGAAAAGCAAATTACCAAGAGAGTTTATTGGCCTGACGTTTCGGCTTTCTCTAAAAGCCATTGTCAAAGGAATGAGTGTCTTAAAGGTAACAGGTATATTTATAGTCCCTGAGTAAAGGTACTGCTGTGCATACTGCGCCCTGATTGGCTGTTAGCAGTCCCGCACATAATCCAGCGGGACTGCTAACAGCCAATCAGGGCGCAGTATGCACAGCAGTACCTTTACTCAGGGACTATAAATATACCTGTTACCTTTAAGACACTCATTCCTTTGACAATGGCTTTTAGAGAAAGCCGAAACGTCAGGCCAATAAACTCTCTTGATAATTTGCTTTTCCATCTCCCCAGCAATATTAAGAAAATAATTCGTAAATTAGAAAAGATTTGCTACAAAATAAACAGCGCAGAGCTCGCAGTTATCTTCAACAAAATAATAATAATAATAATAATAATAATAACTGTTTATACACCGACGAGCTAGTTTACTTAGGCTTAAGACACGGATGCTTTCTAATGTCTGCTTTGATGTGAGGTGAAGCAGATAAGATTATTAGTTACAAAGAAGCAGTAGTTCCCTCTTCCTTCCTCCCTCTCCTCCGTCCGCCCCCCATTCTCTCTCCCGAACCCCTACCCAGGACCCACTAAGTGGGTCCTGGGGTCTTAGTGGGTCCTGCCCCTTCCCATTCGCCCCCCAAGTGAAAACGAGGTCGATCGAAGTCTTGGTTGGTTGGTTGGTTGGTTGGTTGGTTGGTTGGTTAGTTGGTTGGTGGGTTGGTTGGTTGGATGGTTGGTTGGTTGGATGGTTGGTTGGTTGGCTGGATGGTTGGTTGGTTGGCTGGATGGTTGGTTGGAGAATGAATGAATGAAGGAGAGGTAGGAAAGATGACCGCTCTAAGCCTGAAGGACCCTGTAGCGTGAAGAGGAGAGGAGTTAAAAAGGAGGGACAGCATAAACGAAGGAAATATATAGAAGGAAAGGAGGGACAGCAAACACGAAGTAAATAGAAGGAAAGGAAGGACAGCAATCACGAAGGAAATAGAAGGAAAGGAAGGAAAGCAACATGAAATAAATAGAAGGAAAAGAAGGACAGCAAACACGAAGGTAGGAAAGAGAAGGAAAGGAGGGACAACAAACACGAAGGTAGGAAAGAGAAAGAAAGGAGGGACAGCAAACACGAAGGAAATAGAAGGAAAGGAGGGACAGCAAACACGAAGGTAGGAAAGAGAAGGATAGTAGGGAGGGAGAGAAAACACGAAGGAAATACAAGGAAAGGAGGGAGGGACAGCAAACACAAATGAAGGGAAATAGAAGGAAAAGAGGGACAGCAAACACGAAGGAAATAGAAGGAAAGGAGGGACAGTGGAAGTATTAAAAAGTATCTTCTCGGGTTAGAAGGGGCGCCAAAAATACTCAAAGTACTGTCCACATCACCACAGGCAATATCTTCTTACGGCAACTGAACAGAAGATATGACGAGCCAATGTATTTTTCATTTTGATTTTTTAGCATATAAGGATTTTGTATATAAGGATAGAAGGATTTATATATTAGGATTTTATATATAAGGATAGAAGGATTTATTATATGAGGATTGGGATGTAAGGATTTAATTAGTATGGGAGGATTTTTTTTAAAGGATCTTGGTAAATTAGATATGATTTTGATATGATAGAATAAAGTCTGCCTTGTGTGTATATTAAAATCCCATCAATTTGTTCTTTTCACTTGCTCTTAAGGTGATAATTCGCTTTTGTTACATTGGAGTGCCTTGATTCCTCTAAAGTATGCTAGGAAACAGGACCAGAAGAGCAAAAATAATGGTGTTCTGTTGCTTGTAATAGTTTGGAGGATTCAATTGCTCCAGATTTACCAACACCGAATTTCCTCCTTAACATTTTACAACGAGCAACCATGATTAATTTTATAACAATGAAATGAGTAGTGGGCCTATAGACGAATTAAATCACTAGTCTATGTAAACAATATATTATCATCATAAAAAAGCGAGAGGCATAACTAAGTAATTAAGACAGATGAGTGACTATAGAGACCACAACATCTAACCCTAACCAGGAGTCGATCGAGGCAGTATATTGTTTGTTGTAATAAATGTGAGGAGGGGGTGAAGGGGGCATTGGTGGTGGTGGTGGTGGTGGTGTCGGCAGTGCAACCAACAACACAACCGGGCCACCAGTTCACTACACCAGACTCCAGTTATCACCCAGACACCAGTGAGGGAGGGTGTGACGCGCTGTACTCCCGGCTGGCGTGACTGAGAGTGTCCTTCGTGGTCTTTCCTACACCTTAGTAACCCCGGTATACATGTACATACAACTCATTCGGGGTCGCGTTTATACTGATAAGATCCAAAACACGGTGATTGGGCCGACGCATAGGTTGTTTTGCAGCGTTCGTAATATGCACAGAATTCTCTTTATATATTGTATCGAACTTTGTAGATGTCTGTATCGACTCTAAGGAATACAAAGGATTTTTATTATTCATACAGCAAACATTAGTAAATCATCGGGCACACACTGACAATCGTATTTCCTGAATTATTATTATTATTATTATTATATATATATATTTTTTTTTTTTTTTTTTTTTTTTAATCTGACTAGTTATAAGAGGGCCAACTATATTCCCAGAGATACATACAAGAGATAGATACGTTAAATATAGTAGATGCTTGTTGAGGTGAAGGTGTGAGGACTCGTGTTTAGTGTCTTATGCAAATTTTGAGAGAGAGAAAATATTGTGAAAGTGAATATGCAATAAAACTTGATGACCTCAGCAAAAACTAAAACCAGGAAATCGGAAAGAAGTTAAAACAAAAAGACAATACACGTAAAACATAATAATAATAATAAAACAAAATTACAAAGTGTCTTTTATCATCTAATTATATTTGTATGAAAAAAGAGTGTGTGGGAGGGAGAAGATAATCAATTCAGTGTTCAAGAAAGGATTAAAGGAAGGAAGGAAGATAGAAAGGAAAAAAGAAAGAAAGGAAGGAAGGAAGGAAGGAAGATAGAAAGGAAAAAAGAAAGAAAGGAAGGAAGGAAGAAAGGAAGGAAGGAAGATAGAAAGGAAAAAAGAAAGAAAGGAAGGAAGGAA
>JAWQEG010007497.1:5000-33051 GCA_033782935.1 Petrolisthes cinctipes
GTTAAAGTTGTACACGATCCCTGAGTGAAGTGCGTACCCAACGAAACTTGTTCCCTGACCCTGAGGAACAGCTTCTCAGGTATTACGTGGAACAATGATATAGTAGAGACAACACCTGTATGGAGAAGATGGATGGATGGATGGATGGATGGATGGATGGATGGTAGGTACTTGACACACACGTCATAAAGGGGAATGTTGTATAAAGTTATTGTATATATTTAATTTCCAGTCCACAATTGTCTCCGTTTTGTTTTAGGCCGTTTATTCATTTGATAGAACAATGTGACTTAAGTGACAAAAAATTATCATTGTGATGAAATTTCCAGAATCAAGGAACTGGACATGTTTCAATTCAAGTGTGACTACATTTTGAGTTTATTGCTCCGTGAATCCAAATGATAGTGGATCTTAGTCATGACAAGCAAACCATGTAGTACTGATAACGAATGTACAAATATAGTAGCTGTCTTGTGTTTGTAGATACCTAGCCTTCTAACAAGATACCTGAACAACGTCAACACACAACACAACATAGCTACCGATACAGCGCAACACAAACATAACTCGACGCAGCATAATGTAACAACCAATGCAACACAAATTAATAACCAACACACCAACGCAACGCAACACAACCAACAAAACGCAACACAACACAACCAACACAACACAACACAACACAACACAACACAACAACCAACAAAACGCAACACACCTCAACACAACACAACACACACAGCACAACACAATACAACACTGCCACAGAGCCTAGTGAAGTAATGTTACCCTCTCTGGTTAATTGCCTAGTGTTGGTCTCCGATGATTACGGTAATTGGTATAAGTGTATTTCTAAGGCATTTCTTGATCCCAGTGTTTACCAAAGCCGTGAGGAGTTTCTGAAAGTGTTAAGATTAGTCAGTGTCTGCTTAACCACTTCACCATCTGTGTTTTCTTTGCTGTGTGTACGTGTGTGTGTGTGTAATCTGCTGTGTTTTCGTGTGTGTGTGTGTGTGTGTGTAATCTGTTGTGTCTTCGTGTGTGTGTGTGTGTGTAATCTCTGCTGTATCTTCGTGTGTGTGTGTGTGTAATCTGTTGTGTCTTCTCTGTTTCTTCTCCATCTTAACTCCATCTCTGCTTCTCTCCTCTTTATCTACTCCATCTCTGCCATCTATCTAACACATCTTCAGAGTATCAGGGGTCTTTCTCTACTCAGTCACCCCGTTCCTTCTTCATCCCTCAGCCAACAACCACCACCACCACCAACACCGCCACGCTCTCTACCTCCCCTGATGGCGACCTTCTTACTGCGGCCACTTTTTCCTCCGTCTATTGTTTAGTGTGTCTTTTAGCTGAGCTGTTTTCCTACTCTCGTCCGTTCAACACATTGGCAACCCTCGTGTCTATCCACTGTATTATGCCGCAGGGTTTGGACACCAGCAGTAGCCTTCATCTTTATTTTATGTAAATATTTGTCTGGTTCAACTCTTGGACAGGATTATTATTTTTGTCTTTTTTTGTGTGGCATAATTTTACCTGGCGTTAATACAACAAACATATCATCTTGGGCGTAAGCTGTTTTTTATAGTTAATGTGATTGGTACTTATCATGCCAGGGTTGCTTATATACTGTACAGCCACAATCAAATATCCACCGACACTTTCCTTCCATCGTAGTAAATATCTTGGTAATAAAGAACAACACGTGTATGATTTTGCAGCACCTCATAATGATAAATAATTGAGGGGGTTGAGTTGACGTAAGTTGTTGTAAGATTATAGTTTGATATGATACTGATTTATTTATTTGCGCGATGGAAGGACGGTATCGGTAGCTATTTGATTGTGGCTGTACATACCTCTTACATCCGCCTTCAGTCCTGAGAAACATGGGTAGTAAACACATGCACCTTACCATCGATGTTAGTGCTCAACTAGATATTGGAAAGTTATTCTTACTTACCAGGGTTTGAAGGATAGGCATCAGTTTCAGAGAATCGTGTGGTGGTCTACCTTACTGCTCCCCACTTCATTTGAATACATTATATATATATTTATGCATCCACTTTCACAACCTTGTCATAGTTAAGGTCCTTTTGTTAACCACTTCATATTCGTACCTTCACTGAACTCACCAGAAATCTTTCCAACGTGATTTTACTTCATTAAGATTGAAATTGATAGGAGTGGGAAGAGCAAGTGAAGAGAAATATTAGCCTCTGACACACACACACACACACACACACACACACACACACACACACACACACACACACACACACACTTACAAAAACAGATAGGCTGCCACAGTAGGGTCACGTCTCCTGCAGTGAAGAGAGAAAGGAGAGTTCATTCATAAACTGACATTATCAACATGATCTTACGGTTCTGGACTAACGAGAAATTACTTAATCCTAATATATAGACTTATGATTTGTCTCTGAATATCATTAGAAGATTTTTTGTATCGGAGAATAATATTATCGAAGCCCTAAAGTTAAAAATATTATTAACACCATAAACATCACTTCATTTTAAAGGCACCTGGCTCAGACTAACGCCTTGCACTTTAGGATGCCGCAGGAAAAGCCTTCGTCGTCAAGGGGATTAATATTGAAAACTTGTAGTAATATTCCCCCACTTTCCCCATCGCTCGCCCACCTTGTTGACAGGAGAGGTAGGGAAGACAGGCGATCAGGACCCCACCCATCCAATAGAATGCTTGTAACGCGACTACACCCTAGGCGAAGAATGCTGTATATAACGCCACATCATCACCACCACTCACAGTCATCATATTATGTTCTGACAATGAAATTATAATACCATGTGTTTCACGCAACATTAACTATGGTAATTTCACCTTTCGTGTCAGAGGTGTGGTGGGCTGTTACGGTAACATGACAAGGTCGGTTTTTTTTTTTTTCTCCATGACATTATCGTAGGAGTCCCACTTGGATATGAGGGAAGGAAGGAAGGAAGGAGGGGAATTAAAAAGATGTTGTCGTAGAGTTATACAGACGAGTGACTGTAAACAACAAACGCCCTCATGTAGTCAGTCAGTTGGTCCTCTTACAGAATCAAGCTGAAATTGGGCACTCGATGGTATGTGAGTGTCTGTGCATGTTTACAATATTTCGTACATAATGTCATCGAAAATTAAAACTTGATTGATACACTCACTGTCACACTACACGTAGCCTAACTCGTTTCTCGGTGTTTGTATTTCAGTGTACAGTGTTTTTATTTGTTTTTTTAACCTCTTATAGTGTATCTGCGTTATTTTTTCTGACGTTTTCCACTGGACTTGAAGTTACATTACCACCACATGGGCACTGCTTTCTTTCATAAATTGGATATATATCTGTACTTTTATCACTAAACAATATTGGCTTCGATTTCTTTTTTATAATTTCGTCAGCTCTCTTTATTACTTTTTATCATACACTTCTCCTCAAGCCCATATTAGACATTCTAGATACACATACGTCTTCGCTGGAGCTTTTAAGAGAGAGAGAGAGAGAGAGAGAGAGAGAGAGAGAGAGAGAGAGAGAGAGAGACTGGTGATGGTCCGTGCAAGTCACCAGTCCATTCTAAGAGCCCAGTTGCTAATGGAGTGTGTCAAGAGTGTCTGTGTGTCAGTGAAGGAGTCATTGTTGTGTTGACCAGTTTCACACTCTCTGCCTAGTAGTACACTTTTGTTACACTTTTGTTACATTGGAGTGCCATGATTCCTCCAAAGTATGCCTGGAAACAGGGCCAGATGAACAAAAATAATGGTGTTCTGTTGCTTGGCATAGTGTGGAGGAATCAGTTGCTCCAGATTTATCAACACTGTACTGTATATCCCCTTAATATTTTGACGTTCTGGAAAGTGTAGCATAGTTTGAAGGAATCTGATCTGTACAGTAGTCCTCCATTTCACCCACAAAGGATGCTCAAACCACCCCACCCTCTCTACTCCTCCAAGCCATCTCTCTCTCTCTCTCTCTCTCTCTCTCTCTCTCTCTCTCTCTCTCTCTCTCTCTCTCTCTCTCTTACCAAACCTCCCCCCTTCATTCCTTATCACCTCTTGTAAATTACAGGAGCCAGACCTTGGTTAGGACATCTATGGGGCTGCTGTTTAAGACCCTTTCTCTTATCTCGCCCCATATGTATTGGTCAGACTGAGCTACCGTTTAGGGAGGGATAATAATTCTGGTCGACAGATTGGAGCCACTGATTCCCCTCCAACTGTGAAGGCTAACAAACAGGATGCATTAGTATAGATGGTGGTTCATTTCCTGACACACACTAAAGGAATCATTGGTCTTTAGCTCACAGGGGATATCTTAGTATACCTTCATCACACGTATTTTGCTCTTCTGTTATATATATATTTTGCTCTTCTGTTATATACTATCCCGTTTCCTTCCTCTTTATGTGTTGTTCTGTGTAATCTCCTGTGTCCTGTGTAATGGTCTGTGTAATATCCTGTGCAATGGCCTGTGTAATCTCCTGTGTCCTGTGTAATGTCTTGTGTCATCTCGTGTGTGTTCAGTATAATGCTTATGCAGTCTCCTGTATGTGTAATGTTTATGCGGTGTCCTGCATGTGTAATGTTTATGAGGTTTCATAGACGTGGTCGTTACTGCCGCACATGCAGGTACAGTACAGTCACGGTGTAAAGTTCCGTGTTCACTCTGGTATGATGGTCAGCTTTGGGAATAATGCTATAGTGAATGAGACGTGATTATATTTTCTGACTCTTGTTTTTACGGTATACAATCAGACAGAAGAAACAACCACGTCTCATTCACGAACATAATTATTATCCTCAACAGTTAGTTCATCATCATAATATTATACAGAAGATACAACCACGTCTGTCTCATTCATGACAATATTATCCTTAAGTGTTCATTATTATATACCAGAGAGGCGAGGGAACATTTTCAGACAGCGACTGTACAAGATATTATTATGATAGGATGATGTTGAGAAATTTAATGTATTTTTCTTCACTCGCTGACCTCGGCTTGATGGTGTGCGTGCCTGCTTCACCTGGGTCGTTTGTCATCATAAAGAGTGTTAAGGGGAGATTCTCTTGTTGATGAATTGAGAGGCTGATGATTCCTCCTAACTATACCAGAAAACAGACGCCGCCAATGGAACTAATATGATATCTGTTTCTTGGCAAAGTTTGGAGGAATCAGAAACCTCCCATGTCATTCACCAACAAAAGAATTTCCCCTTAAGGTAAAAATACACTTTTGGTACATTATAAGTGCACTGGTTCCTCCAAAATATGCCAGGAAACAGAACCAGATTGACAAACATAGTGGTGGCCTGTTGCTTTGCCTTAGTTTGGAGGAATCAGTTGCTCCAGATTTACCAACACTGTACTATATAGCCTACCCACCTTTAAGCACATCAACCTTTGTTTTTTTTATTATTAACCTCGTGGGGAGAAGATAATTTATGAATAGCCGAGTCTTATTGTGTGGATGGTTATGATGGGTTTATGGCCCATGAAAATTTTTAATGTCCTTTACGGTCGATTGTGATAAAAGTAATTACTCTTTGGTGAAATTCTTTATAGTGTCAGTTGATAATTCTGGACAGTTCATATATACGTGGTTTGTTTTGTGGTATAGTTTGGAAGTATCAGTAGCCTTCAATTTACTCGTCGTCAGAATCATATTTCCATTTAAGGGGAAATTATTCTTTTGTTGGTGAATTGGAAGGTCTCTGATTCCTCCAAACTATGCCACGAAACAGATACCCTAATAGTACCAGTGAAGGCGTCTGTTTACTGGCATAGTTAGGAGAAATCAGTAGCCTTCCAATCTGCCAACAAGATAATCGCCCATTAAGGGAGTAATTCACTTTTGTTACATTGGAGTGCCATGATTCCTCCAAAGTATGCCGGGAAACAGGACCAGATGAACAAAAATAATGGTGTTCTGTTGCTTGGAATAGTTTGGAGGAATAACCAGTTGCTCCAGATTTGCCAACACTGTACTTCCCCCTTAAGAAGAACATGTGTGATTATCGAGATCTTGATGCTACTGTTGCTATCGGTCTTATGATAACAGTCTGGCAGGGGAACGACAGTGATATTGATTATTGATAATATTTCCTCGTACTGAACCTTACAAGTCACAAGGGTAACGCTATCGAATTTTGAAGTCCCTGTCGAATGTTCCCATCGTCTTTGTTATGTATTTGTTGTGTATGCAAACAGAAAAGCAGAAACAGTTAAGTTTTATAGTAAAGACGTGAGTGTTGCAAAAAAATTATCATGCAAGCAGTAATGTAGCAACAGTTAAGGTATTCTTGAGATGGTACCATACATACCCGGGTATTACACACACACACACACACACACACACACACCTACATAGATAAGAAGTTAACGACGGCTAAAAACTGAGTAGACGCAAGGAATTATGTGTATACTAGCTGCTCCGCCGCCCTTCGGGCGGCTAGGAGCCGCTAGCTCCTGCGGAGGGCTGGCGGCCTGCGGCCGCCCTTCCACCGCCCTTCGGGCGGTTTGGAGCAGATCGGGTGGTGGGTGGATAGAAGGAAGGGAAGGAGGGAAGGAAGGGGGAGAGGGAGGGATGGTTTAGTGGTTAGATAAAATAAATGGATGGATGGATGATTAGTAATAGAGGTGGGTGGGTGAATAATTGGAGGTATTAGTCGTTTTTAAATGTTTATTATATCAATCTTTCTCCCTCATTCAATAACTCCATCATTCTAATATTAGCATAATTAATAATATTTCCTTCTTTTTCTATTAATTGCGTCACTAAGCATTTTACTGAAGTGCCTCCTGGTAAACGACATTTTTCACGACTCCGGTTGACGACAATAAATATGGCAATATTGAAAATCAATTTGACAAAAGTGAAACTCTATAGGACAATAATGAGAATCAATATGACAATGGTGTTTGATACTGGAGCAGGAATCAAGAGCTCAAGAAAATATAGTACAAAATATTGGTATTTATTGAAAGAATTACCGTTTTCCCGGTAGTTTGCCCAGGTTAGGTCCCGGTAGTCTGATGCGGTTTAGGTAAGGTCAGGTAAGGTAACGTCAGGCTAATTTCAAAATGCCCCATTTGAATATGCCCTATCTTGGCAATAATGAAAATCAATTAGACAAAACTGAAACTCAATAGGACAATACTGAGATTCAATATGACAATGGTGTTTGATACCGTAGCAGGAATCAAGACGTCAAGAAAATAAGTTACAAAAATATTCTACCAATCAGAAAATAAATATGGCAATAATGAAAATCAATTTGACAAAACTGAAACTCTATAGGACAATACTGAGAATCAATATGACAATGGTGTTTGATACTGGATTACAAAAATATTCTACCAATCTGAAAATAAATATGGCAATAATGAAAATCAATTTGACAAAAGTGAAACTCTATAGGACAATAATGAGAATCAATATGACAATGGTGTTTGATACTGGAGCAGGAATCAAGAGCTCAAGAAAATAATGTACAAAAATATTGGTAATTATTGAAAGAATTACCGTTTTCCTGGTAGTTTGCCCAGGTTAGGTCCCGGTAGTTTGGCCAGGTTAGGTCCCGGTAGTCTGATGTGGTCTAGGTTAGGTTAGGTAAGGTCAGGTAAGGTCAGGCTAATTTCAAAATGCCCCATTTGAATATGCCCTATCTTGGAAATGGGGCATTTGTGGAGGAAATGCCATAGAAGAAAATAGTCTTAGAATGGTCTAAATAAGTGGGTAATGAAGGTAGAAAAACGGTATGCAATAACGGTAATTCATTCAATATTTACCAAAATATTATACCAATATGGTAGAAATCAATCATAAAAATGGATAAAATGTAATAATATAGGTAAACGACAATATACTTACTGAGATAAGGCATAAACAAATCGAATAATATCCGTGCTGTAGCCTTAAATTATGTTCATGAGCTGTTGATTTCTGGACCAGTATCCGATAATTTAATAATAGAATACGTGTTCTCATTTTTAGGGGTAACTACTTTATTACTCATGGCGCTGCTGTACGCAAACCAATGAACCTAGGAAGCTTTAGTTTACAGATTCTGGTGTGTAAAATCAAGCTCTACAAGTCTGTAAGAAAAAATTTACCTAAATGAAACTTTAAAATTGACCGTGTTTTTGCGAAAGGCTGAACTGTGGTATGGTGATTCCGTAGATTTTTCCCCTGTAATTTATTATTATTTCGCTAGCACGTTTCGTTATATGTGGTTTCGTTGTATGACCCCCCCTAAACCTGAACGGGATCAAGACTCACCTACATGCAAATTTTGAGGACACAAAGTTGGACGGTTTAGGCGTGCATCGCGGACACACACACACACACACACACACACACACGCAGAGAGAAGCTTGGCTTTATGTATATAGATTTGTGAAATATTTACTACTGTTCCTCCGTCAGTTGTGACTATAATCTTGTTGCTGTGGCTGTGTAGCGGCGAGGATAATGCCCTCAGCAGTGCGGTAGAGAGCAGGAAGTACCTCAGAGGCAGCAGGTGGAAAGAGGCTTGGGGTTAGCGGTGTCACCATCTGCTACACACACACACACACACACACACACACACATGCATGACTCTGCTTGCCATAAGTCAACACTCTGTTTACTTTTAAATGAATTAACAAGTTTGTATAGGAAATTTACAAGTTGTGTCAAACTTTCTGTAATGAGTTTACCACCTGGGGTATATTTAAGAGGTGCTAAGTCGTACTGCATAATATAGTTGACAGTATATCTAATTTAATTTGCCTTATGGTGAAGGAAATGAAAGGGGTTACTCTGCTATCACATGTCTTTGTTCTCAAACCCGTAATCATATGAACAGGTAAATCGAATTCAGTAACAGGAATACCTTCAAAAATGTCTAGCGGTGGTTGGAGTTGTGGAGGATGTGTGTTCCATCTGGTATGACACAGTTATCATCAGACTTGTCAACCTATCTCTGCTGCTTCCATATTTATGTAATTACGGGGTTTAGAACGAAGGCACGACTTTCTCTGATTGACTCAACATCTTCCATAAAAGACTTCCCGAACCTGATGAATCAGTGTTTGTCGGCATGACTGTCAGAACGGGAGACAGTGCACCGGCAAGTAGGAAGTCAGCTTGGCTATTGTTTATATTTCACGTTACGTGTGATTTGCTTTTATTATTATTATTATTATTTTTTTTTTTTAATGGTCAAAGGAAGATTGTTATTGTAATTTAATTTTGATATGATATTGAGATTGAAAATAGAGTGACGAAGGAAGAGGAAGGGATGAAGAGAATATGGTAGTGAATGGGATAGTGAATTAAGAGTAAGCAGAAAGGTTTGCTTGTAAAGGAGGGAGTTATGATAGAGGGAATGAACAGTGGAATGAGATGCATAAGGAAGGAATTACGATAGAAGGAATGAATGTAGTGAAGTTTAATGCATGTAAAAGGAGTTACAATAGAGGGAATGAATATAGAGGGAATGAGATACGATAGAGGGAATGAATAAAGTGGGAGTGAGATGCATAAGGAAGGAGATACGATAGAGGGAAAAAATATAGTGCATAAGGAAGGAGTTACGACAGAGAGTGATGCATAATATGAGGCAGTGATGGTGGTGGTGGTGGTGGTGGTTGAGGAATTATCGTTTAGCGTGTAATGGAAGACGAGGATGGAGTGTGATGGAGAGGAATGAAGTAGCGACGATTTGATGGCTACGGGTGATTTATTTGGATGGAGAGGGTTGATCTACATACATACATAGATAGAGGCGAGGAACAGGAGACAACGGGAATGAAACGACGGAAAGGGAAGAATAGGGGATGGTGGCATATAATAGAATGATAGAAAAGACTGAGACTAAATTATTTATTTTTTAGTCTAACAGCTTCTTCTTTTTTTTCCATTATTTCCTTTTATCTTTTTTCTTTTTTTTCTTTTTCTTTTCTTATTTCTTCTTTATTTATTTTTTTTGTTTATCTATTTATTTATATTTTGCGAGAGGAGTGAGATGGTGTGCGGGAGAAGAATAGTAATGGTGGAGGTATAATTGTGGTGATGGTGGAGGTATAGTGGTGGTGGTAATGGTGGAGGTATAGTGGTGGTGGTGATGGAGGTATAGTGGTGGTAGTGGTGATGGTGGTGGTATAGTGGTGGTGATGGTGGAGGTATAGTGGTGATGGTGATGGTGGAGGTATAGTGGTGATGGTGATGGTGGAGGTATAGTGGTGATGGTGGAGGAACAGAAGTGGTGGTGATGGTGGAGATATAGTAGTGATGGTGATGGTGGAGGTATAGTGGTGGTGGTGATGGTGGAGGTATAGTGGTGGTGATGGTGAGAGTTGTGGGTCGAGCGGCCACTGTGCCACATCCTCAAACCACACACACACACACACACACACACACACACACACACACACACACACACACACACACACACACACACACACACACACAACCTCATTCTATTTCTGCCGTCTGTAGTGCCTTATATAGGAACAGTGTATGTATAATAATTCTTTGGCACTTACTATGTATAATTATTATGTTTGTATTCGATACTTCCTTTATTCTTGATCATTATTTTGTAGTCTGCCACTTTATCTCACACACGAATTAGGTATACTCTTTGTTACTGATTACAATACGTTTTTTTTTTTCTCCTCTCTTTCCCTGGGTCATTCATTCATTTAGTCTGTATAGTCATGATATACTCGTTAATGGACTTTCACAGCCAACTAACTGTTCAGTCAATATTTTATACTACCCTGGGCATGTTGTGTCTATATACTTTGCATAACTTACAATAATAATAATATTCTTAAACATTGACTCTCGCACTTTCAGATGTTATTTTTAGATGTATTCATGATTGTTTATTGCCTTCCTTAATGCACCCACATATCGGAGTTTACATCCTGCCTCTTTGTGGAAGTTAAAAGTGTAAGGATGACTTAATTTTATTTTATAGTCGGTCCCTCGGAAGTGAGAATAATAATGGCCACCTGAAACACCTGACAACTCCTGGGAAATGTGTGGTCGACATAACATTGTCAGCAAATTCTGAAACCCGATTCTTCAAGCTCAAAAACAGATAGCTTACAAACTACTACCTACTAAGTGACGTAATCAGATACTTTTGGTGATTACAGTTCGTCACTAGTAACGTGTTGTCAAGTATATACAAGGTAGGGTCCACTTGACTGCCTCCTGCTGTAGTACCTGCGTTATCTCGTTAGTCCTGCCAAGTAGTGGAGTCCTGTATGTCAGTTTGGAAGCTACTTTAGTACTCCAAATTGTAATATAGAAACAAACGACACAGAGCAAGCTAAGCTGAGGCATCGTGTTTCTTTGCACAATTTGGAGAGATCAGTTTCACCTCCAATTCACCGAGAGTTTCCTATCCCTTGTTAACCAGCTGTTGCAATGTGCCAGACTCCCAGTTGCCGAATGAGACAGATGTTGTGGTGTGTGTTGTGTGTCAGGCTCACTTACAAATCAACCCGAGGATTACTTAGTGTGGTACAGGGACCCTAATCACAACACTCAACCCTATTTGGTTTACGCTCAACCTGTTAATAAATAAAGAAAAGAGAAAAAAAAAGTTTGCTGATGTTTGAACATATGTAAAGGCTATGTTCGTGCAGGTTTACGGTGAATCAGATCCACCCATCCATTTATTTATTCACCCTTTCTTATAATAAAATAAATATGCTCTTGGCGATGACTATATATACTTTGTACGACAGCTTCTCCATTGTCTTGCCGTTACCATGCATAAGATTCTGTCCCGTCTCCTGTCAAAAGTTGCACCGTCACCACCAACACTACCACCTTCACAAGTCATGTCCCTCCCCTTCACCACCAACACCACCACCACCACCACCACCACCACCACCACCACCAGTCATGCCCCTTCCCTTGTCCAGAGTTGCACAGTCACCACCATAAGTCCTGTGACACCCCTTTTCATTTGAACTATACGACAGGTGTATTGTACTCACTCCAGGTGTAGTGTAAGCAAAATTATCATGACAGAGGAAAAAATCACAGAGTAGTTTCATTTATCACTACTTTATCTCAGGGTTCATCAGGAATAGCAAGTGTGTGTGTGGGGGGGAGGAGGAGGGGGGTGCTTTTGAAGGGGGAGTAGCACCTGTGTCAGCCTCTGGGTCCCTCCTTCCTGTCTACTGGTTCGGGGATGACTGTTATCTCGTGTCAGCCCAAGTCGGTTTGTGTGTGTGTGTGTGTGTGTGATGTTAGATTCTGGCGTTGATTATGAATTCGGTTGTATATTTCTAAGAGGGAAATGAATAATGGCGAATGAAGGTTATTTATTCTTGCAATTGTGTGATATTTCCTCCTGCAACTTTGCTTTGTTCTGACGAAGAGTGTAGGAATCAGCAACCTCAAGCCCCTACCCTTCAAGTGTAATCGTTTAGAAACAAACTTTTATGTAATATAGTATTTCAAATTGTCAGACGTTAATCTAAGCGTATTGCTTAAGACGTAAACTGTCCTGTAGGTTTTGATTTTAATAGTTTAAACGACAGTAGTGCTTCCCTCCGACAACAAAAGTAATCTGATGCTTAATAGATGAGAGTTGTTTAATGGTTATTTACACTCCTAATATTTTTAGACATAATTCAGTTTTACTCAACAATGAACTATTGGTTCAAGTAACACAATCATACTAGTTGAAAGAGTAAGGTTGCTGTATGTGTGAGGTATATAGTGAGTGGTATTGTAGCGGTGTTGGTGGTGGTGTTGATGTAAATGTTCCCACCTGGTGTGTTGAGGTCCTTCACCTTCCTCACCTTCACCTTCAGGACGTGAGAAACTCAATGAACACCGACCAGAGCAAACTTTAAGGCGAGACAAGTGTCTGTGATTGGCAATTAAGACACTCCATTAAATCTCTGATTATATTTGAGCTTGAAATACCATATTTTTCTGGTCAAAACACCTTGTCATGCATTATAGTTATCACCTTAAATCATGTTAATATCACCACTTTTTAAAAGTGTGTTAATAGTTTAGGCTAACACGTTAGCGTCATGCAGTTTGAAATACAATAATATAATAGTATGATATTGCATTAATACAGTCTCAGAAAGTTGTAAAGGTGACCGAATGCCACCACTGGTAAAAATTAGTGAGGGGAACCTTTGTGTCGGAGACGGTACCACCAGGTGCAATTATACCGTGTGTTGAACTGTTAAAACTTAAATGGGAAGTGTAATAAATGTAAACCCCGACTCCGAGAGGACACAAACCCACAACTGATGTATTTCGACCCTAGTACATGCAGGCTGTATTTTAACCCGTCCTTCCCTGCATGCCAGTCGAGCTATCCAAAATGCAGACTTGAAATGTTGTTAATGGTACCTTTCACTCTGATAAGGCGAGTTGTTAATTAGCCTCACACAGCCTTCACCGTCCTGGCCTCACGCAACTGTATATCTTTCTCTTGGTTGGCAGACACGACCCACACACAACTCATCATGAAGTGTGTGTGTGTGTGTACCTTGAATATTTACGTTTATGTTTATTTGTTTTTTTATTATGTGTGGTTTTCTGTGTATTTAGTTTTATTTATGTACTCATGATAAAGTCTGTGTGTGTGTGTGTGTGTGTGTGTGTGTGTGTGTGTGTGTGTGTGTGTGTGTGTGTGTGTGTACCTTGAATATTTACGTTTATGTTTTTTTTTTTTTTTTTTTTTTTAATATGTGTGGTTTTCTGTGCATTTAGTTTTATTTATGTATCTTGTTTTATTGCATCAGTTTTTACCCATGTGTTTATACGTGACACAGATTTCTAGTGTAGTGTGTTGTGTGTAGGTTACATGTTTACTTTGTGTGTCGGGTGTGTTGAAGGAGAGTGGAGTCAGAGAGGGAAAGATGATAAGATGGAGGCGGAGGGAAGGAGGTAAAGAAGGATAGGGTGGAGGGAAGTAAATAGAGAAGGGGTGTGTGGGTGGAGGAAAGTATGTGGAGAAGGATGGAAAGATGATAAGATTGAGGCGTAGGGAAGGAGGTAAATAAGGTTGGAGTGGAGGGAAGTAAATAGCGAAAGGTGTGGGTGTGGGTGGAGGAGAGTATGTGGAGAAGGATGGAGTGAAGAGAAACAAACTGAGAATGAGGAAGAGAATGAAGAGGGAGAGAAGCGACTAGGAGGAGAGTAGGGGGTGAATAACCAGGAGAGAAAGGTGAGAGTGGAGGAAGAGAGGAGTATAACGAAGGTAAGAGAAAGAGAGGGTGGAGGGAAGTAACCGGAAGAGAAAGGGGAGAGTGGGGGGAAATGACTTGGAGGAGAGAGAGAGAGAGAGAGAGAGAGAGAGAGAGAGAGAGAGAGAGAGAAAGAGAGAGAGAGTGGAGGAAAGTAATTGGAGGAAGGTAGGAGTGGAGGAGAGAGAATAAGCAGTGGAGTAGGGGGACTAATGTGTGTTTATAGCTCCGTGTGAGTGAGTCTGAACAAGTATAGTGGCCGGGTCTTGAGCACCTGTCTCGCTCCTCCCCCACCTGCTGGCCTCTTCCTTAATGCTTCTCTCTCCCACCTGTCTCGCTCCTTCCCCACCTGCCTCACCTCCTTACCTGCCTCGCTCCTCTCCCACCTGCCTCACTTCCTTACCTGCCTCGCTCCTCTCCCATCTGCCTCACATCTTTACCTGCCTCACTTCTTTACCTGCCTCACTTCTTTACCTGCCTCACATCCTTTCCTGCCTCACATCCTTACCTGCCTTACTTCTTTACCTGCCTCGCTCCTCTCCCACCTGCCTCACTTCCTTACCTGCCTCACATCCATTAACTCCCTCACATCCTTAACTCCCTAATTTTTTTTACTTGCCTCATTATCTCTTGCCTGCCTCACTTCCTTACCTGCCTCACTTCTTTACCTGCCTCATTATCTCTTACCTGCTTCACTTCCTTATGTGCCTCGCTGCCCACCTGGCGTCTTCTCATTTGCATTATTTTCTGCTTCATTACCTCACCCGTCTCCCTCCTGCCTGCCTGCCTCACCTCACCTACTCCTCCCTACTAATTAAATACTTACATGACTACGATACTTCTTCCCTGGACCGGATTATTTTACTCTCATTACTACGTCACTTTTTCATTCTGCTTCCCCTCCCTCGTGTACTGTCCTCGCTACCCTCTTACCCCATTCCTTCACACTATTGTTTACGCGTTTGTGTTTTACCCTATATACACTTGCTTCTCGCACTTGCCCAGTCCATTCACTCAGCCAGCTACCCACTTACTCACACACGATTCACTCTTTTTCTCAGTTTTGTCAATAACTTACTACTCATTTTCCTCCTTGGTTAGTGCTACATCTCACTCACTCACTCACTCACACTCATCCTGTTGGCATGGGTGAGAGAGAGAGAGAGAGAGAGAGAGAGAGAGAGAGAGAGAGAGAGAGAGAGAGAGAGAGAGAGAGAGAGGACAGGAGAGGACCCAAGGAGTGCTGCCGAGTATGGATAATGGCATCAGTATATCAGAGTTGATCTGGAGATGCAGCAGCTGGTGGGGCCTGGATGTGTATTGTTGTGGTGTGGAGTGGCAAGGGCTGCTTATTGTGCCTACAGAATGGTGTGGTTTGTTGGGTGTCTGTGTAATTCTAGTGTGTCAGTGTGGGTGTGGTGTGTAATTCTAGTGTGTCAGTGTGGGTGTGGTGTGTAATTCTAGTGTGTCAGTGTGGGTGTGGTGTGTAATTCTAGTGTGTCAGTGTGGGTGTGGTGTGTAATTCTAGTGTGTCAGTGTGGGTGTGGTGTGTAATTCTAGTGTGTCAGTGTGGGTGTGGTTTGGTGTGCATCATCCCCAGGGCCACCACTGACTCATCCCCTCAACCCCCCTTCCATCATGACACCCCATTAGGTATTCATAAAGTATCGAGAGTTACTTTTTTCAATTCATGTCTTTCTCTTTAGTGTGTGTTGAATGGAAATTGGTATATCACCCTCTGACTATCACCCTAGGATTAATCAGACTAAAAGCACCAGAAAGGGTATTATAAAAGACGGGAAATTTTGCGACCCCCACATCGTTTCATTCTCCAGAAAATAGTCCCTGTTTCTCCACTTTCGCTTAATTCTGTACCTGATTCTTAGCCAGGATAATGTAGCGAGTTACTGAAGACGGTGCTATAACTTTAATGGGTTCTTTGAGGATAGGACAGCATCTGGGTCCAGAGAGGAAAGTGGAGTTAGTCTTCCTGGTCTAATTGTCAAGTAAAGCAGCTATAACTGTATAACTATAGTGGCATTGTTAGTGACTTCCTCTAAAGAACATTTCAGTTGTAGTTCTGGTGACTGAGGGTTAATGAAATATTCCCTTAATTTGCTTATTTTCAGCAAAACATCTTCTATGTAGCTTTTCAGTTTTATACTTATTGTTTGGTACTGTAATGCAAGTAGACATTATGTATCATATTACATAGTATAAATATATATGTCCCGGCGGAGAGTATTCATTTTCTCAGCTTGTTATTCCTGGCAAGTCACACGAAACAGAAGGTACAGTTGCCCACACATGAATCTGGTACGCCTCGCTACTTGTGAGATACCTACAACAGGAAGGAAAGTGAAGCAAAAGTTATAGTTTGTTGACAAGCAGACAGTAATAATATTTTACTGTCTGCCTGTCAACAAACTACATCTTTTATCACTTTTCTTACTTTCTTAGCCACGTCACAAGTAACGAGCCATACCAGCTTCATGTGTGGCCAACTGTACATACATAGGTCACGTACCCTCCTTCAGGCGACTACTAATACCTGGTCAGGCCCTCATCATTATTCTCCATTCTTTACCTCACTTGCTTACAATCACACACACCCTTCACTATCACACCCCAGCCACACCCTTCCCATTACACCGTCCCAACCACATACCGTACTCCCTACCACACCCTCCCAGCCACACCCTCCCTACCACACAAATCACAACCACAACCACACACATCCCAACCACAACCACAAAATATCCAACCACAACCACACACATCCCAACCACAACCACACACATGCCAGCCACAACCACACACATCCCAACCACAACCACACAAATCCCAACCACAACCACACACAATTCCCAACCACAACCACACAATTCACAACCACAACCACACAAATCCCAACCACAACCACACCACAATTCCCAACCACAACCACACCACAATTCACAACCACAACCACACAATTTCCAAACACACGTCTCCTGCCACTTCCACGCCATCTCGTACCAGCATCCCAGGAGAGGAATGGTCTCGTGATGGCTCTACCAGTCAGCAAATGAGGGTGCAATCAGATAAGTGAGAGAGAGAGAGAGAGAGAGAGAGAGAGAGAGAGAGAGAGAGAGAGAGAGAGGCTTCGATGTTATAATGGTCAAGCCCTCGGGACAGGCAGAGGTTCATACACCTTTCGCCAGAGGGAGGAACGCAAAGCAAAGGGATACATGACATGACCGATAGAGAAACGTGTGAACCTTGAAGTGAAGGAATGACAAATGTGATGGATTAGAAAAAAAAAAAAAAATACTCTATGATAATTTTTATACTTTTTAATTTTTTTTGTGTTTTAGATGGGACACAAAACAAAAATACTCGATGATAATTTTTATACTTTGGACATTTTTTTATGTTATGGAGGTGGAAGGTGAAGCTAGATTTGTTTGGATTAGAAAAAATGGAGGGGTTAAGAGGAGATGATGGTAATGAAAGAGGAAGACATAGAAGAAATTGGTGATGGTGGTGGTGGTGGTGGTGGTGGTGGTGGTGATGGTGGTAGGAATTGAGGATGTGGATAGTTGAGGTAGGGATGGGATGTTTAGTACTGGAAATTGTAGTAATAGTAAGGGGTTGATGAGATGGTAGTGGGGGAGGAAGAAGTAGGAGGAGGAGGTGATGGTGATAGTGGAGTGAGGTAAGATGGTTTGAGACGGTGTGGGAAAGAGGTGATGATAGTGGGGTGAGGTAAGGTGGGGGGGGGCGGTGTGGGAAGAAGTGGTGATAGTGGAGTGAGGTAAGGGGGGAGAAGAGGTGGTGTTAGTGGGGTGAGGTAAGATGGGGGGGGGGAAGAGGTGGTGTTAGTGGGGTGAGGTAAGGGGGAGGGACGGTGTGGGAAAGAGGTGGTGATAGTGGGGTGAGGTAAGACGGGGTGGGGGATGGTGTGAGAAGAGGTAAAATGTATTAGGTAAGGGGGGGGGGACAGTGGGGGGGAAGAAGTGGTGTTGATAACGGGGAGGGGATGTTGATAATGGGCGGGGGGGAGGTAGAAGGGGGCAGCATGTCATCTTTTTGCCCATGATGCAGGTTGACCTTCTTGGCCTCTCACCTCAGCCACCCTCACCTCAATCTCTCCAGCTGACCCTTGTAAACCTCACCTATTTGTATAATTACACCACATCAGAGTTTCGAAATCACTTATTATTAATTTTTTTAAGTTTTCTTGTATATGAGGAGGGATCAGAGGAATTACAAACTACATTGCTTTTACTTGACCAATCTACTTTAGCAAACGTTAAGTACATTTTATATAATATATTTTTTTTGTTCTGGATAAACTGGTATTTCTTAGAATTTTTGTTACTTGTCTTGCCAGAATGGAAATAATTTATGAAGCAAAGTGTTTTTTTTTTTTTTTTTTTTTTTTACTATTATTATTTCTCTCTTTTCTTGAGGGCGCCCAACTGTGTCAGAATAAGATATGAGTGGGCTCGTCCCCGAAGAAGGAGTGTGGGGGTTTATGCAATAGTTGTGTCTGTTTCTACTTTTATATGTGGACAAGTATTAGTTGTGTTAGTTAGAGCATGTAATAGTTGTATGTGTGTTTTTCTGAACGCCAAATATGTATGCAGCTTTTCTATTATATTTAAGGGGCTACTATAGTGTTGGTAAATATGGAGCAACTGATTCCTCCAAACTATTCCAAGCAACAGAACACCATTATTTTTGTTAGTTTGGAGCTACTGATTCCTCCAAACTATTCCAAGTAACAGAACACCATTATTTTTGTTATTTTGGAGCAACTGATTCCTCCAAACTATTCCAAGCAACAGAACACCATTATTTTTGTTAGTTTGGTCCGGTTTTCTGGCATACTTTGGAGGAATCGAGGCAGTCCAATGTACCCTTATCCTCCATAGACGGTTGTAGTGTATAAGGTGATGATGGTGAATACTTTTTGTGTTTTTATCAGGGCAGCTAATAAGGAAAGCAAGGTCATATAATGTTTGTGTCTGAGTTACACCTGGATAACAATACCTCCTCACTAGGTTTGTATGTGTGGCATCCGTAGAGTTGTAGCGGTTAGTTAATTAATTCAGTTTGATTCCCTTGGTTGTTAAATGTTAAGTACTTAGGTCGTGTTAGCTAGTACAACATAATGGCCAAAACAGACGGTAAACAACAACAACAACTACAACAACAATAAACAATCAACAAACAAACAGATAGATAGATAGATAGACACACAAATACATGTTACAAGGCTTATGATGTTGGCGAAGTGATTAGTTTATTGTCAAGTTGATGGACTACTGAATCCTACAAACTGTGCTACAAATCAAATCAAATCCCCTTCCCGTATAATGTTGTATAGTCTGTTTCATGGCATAGTTCGAAGGAAAAGATTTATTATATACCAACCTCCCCACCCCTTTAAATCGAGCACAGTTGGAGATAATCCGACGACTACAAACGGGTGGCTGAGACAAATAGAATGACGGATGAAACACCTGAAGAGGGGAAATGAAGCCAGGCATTTTTTTACTCCCTGACTTCTCCTTAGTGTGTGTCAGGATGTTGGATGCCCCTCACCACCACCACCACCACCATCATCACGGTAACAAGGCGTCAGGCCACGGTAAAGAGCCTCATTACCTCATTACCTGCCTGTTAATGTAGCGGTCGAGGCGGTGGGGCGTGAGGCTCAAGAAAGGAGAGGTGGTGTTGGTACAGGTGTGTTAGGGGCTGTTGGGCATGTGTGTGTGTGTGTTGATTGAGATACTGTGTGTGTGTGTGTGTGTGTATTGATTGAGATACTGTGTGTGTGTGTGTGTTGATTGAGATACTGTGTGTGTGTGTGTGTGTGCATTGATTGAGATACTGTGTGTGTGTGTGTGTGTGCATTGATTGAGATACTGTGTGTGTGTGTGTGTGTGTGTGTGTGTGTGTGTGTGTGTGTGTGTACGAATTCCACACATACTAGTAAGTGATATCAGCTGCTAACATGTATGATTATTTTACCCTACTGTAATTATGTTACTTATACCTTGTTTTCTCTTGCAGGTAAGTGTGGGGACAACTGTAGTGCCTCTAAGTGACTCTCCCTGAGGTGTGATGGTAAGGAATATTACAAGTACTATTGTGGCCAAGATTTCGTTGCCACCTTCTTCTGTCCAACCCAAGTTATTTACATCCTATATCATTTTCATATTCTGTGATATATCAGACAAACCTTCAGCTCGGATATAACCTTCAATAGGCTCGTCAATACGGTATTAACGTTTTTGGAGTATTATCAACATAGGTATTGCCCTACTAGACAGCTCTTATATCCATGAATGCAACGTTGCCACATCATAGGGCTGACAAGAAGAGGGTGGCGAAGAACTCTGGCAATAGTACAGTACAGCACCATCTTATGCACTGAAGTAAAAAATTTATCGTTGCACAAGATGTCTTCCACGTTGCCAACTACATCTCAGTAAGTACGGTACACTTTATCGCTCTTTTGAACTGTAAACACTGTTGATCCTCTGTACTACATCTATTCTACATCTAACGCAAGTCTTAATATACCTACTATCCTATGTCCTATCCATAAACCTATCTTCTATATTCCACCATTTGTTGTTTACTCGGTGTCCTTTCGAAGTCAACAATCTAGATAATTATCCCGTTCCATTCTGAAGACAATTATGCACAACTCTGATGGTGTGTAGCATCCAGTTATAATAATAATCTATATAGGGAGATGACCAATTTTAAACTCTTTGAAATTATATCTGTATGTATACGACTACTACCACCACCAATTCCAAAGTCGTATTGTAATCATATGTGTGTTGTGTTTATTATGAGTGGTTGAGTCCAAATCATAATAATCATCATCTCTGCATTGTGATTATCAGTGATGGGGTCCTTGGTGTACTCGTCCTTGCAATATGATTATCACCGATGGGGTCCTTGGCTGTTCTTGTCCTTGTAATTTGCATTGTTGCGTGGACTGGAAACAAGGGCAAGGAAATGAACGCCTGTATGGCCATATTAATTACTTGTTTTACTTGATACACATTGCTCGGTGGAGGACAAAAAAGTTATATTATAGTATCGTGGTCGTATTTTTGTGATGGAGAGTGGACCTTCGTGATGGTGTGTTTGGTGTGGTTAAAGGGATAACTGTGGTTCAATGTCATCTCGTGTTTATCCAGTCATTTACACAGTCATCACACGCCTCTGAGTCAGCGATCGTGAATAGGCATGAAGAGGTGTGTGTGCATTTGTGACTGAAATTGTAATTGTTGATTTTGTATGAAGGTATAATTGTTTCGACACTAACTGCAGACTAATTAGAACGTGTGTGTGTGTGTGTGTGTGTGTGTGTGTGTGTGTGTGTGTGTGTGTGTGTGTGTGTGTGTGTGTGTGTGTGTGTGTGTTGGTTAGTTATGAACATTTATACTGACCAGGTTGGTAGTTTAGTCATTTATCATTGACCTCCAGGACCCCAGCTGACCAACACCTTGACCTCCCGCCACACCTCTCAGTCTTAGATGTTATTATCTTTGCTGGACGTTAATTCACCACAGCCTTGAATGCCTTGGACGATACTTATTCCTTATTAGGATATATAAAATTATTACTATTTTTTTTAATTGTTTGTTGGCAACGGATGCTTGAGGAGGGAGTGCAATAAGGGCTGTTGTTGTTGTTGTTGTTGTTCGTGGAGTTGTTTACTGACATAAACAGATATTATTATGATCTTTGACCTGTCCTTGTGATCTGGCTTTATATCCTTCATGTTGTTGTTGTTGTTCCTCAAGCTGTCTGACCGAGCAGCCCCGAGCTATTGAGGAAGGCCATGGCTTGAACCGGGCTTTCCCACAATGCCTTCAGTGAGTGTTTGTTGTTGTATTGTTAGTGAGTGTCATTGTGAGCGTTGCTGTCTGTTTCTGTAGACTGGAAAAGATGTGTAGTTATATGTGTTGTGTGAGGGGTGTAGTAATTGCCCGGGTGACCGAAGCTGTTCCCAGGAACTCGCGCCCCCTTGGTGGGGGCGGGGGGATTTTGTGGCGGTTTGGCCCCCGTCGTTGATAGGAACAGATACAAGTTTGTACCTCCACCACTATCACCACCACCACCACTCCCCCCCAACACAGCCCCCACCACTTCCCCACCCCCACCAGTACCTCCACCATTTTCCCCCAGCACCAGTACCTCCACCACCACCGCTTCCCCCCACAACATCCCCCTCCCCACCACTACCACCTCTCCTCCCCCCACCACTACCACCTCTCCTCCCCCCCACCCCCCCTCCACCACCACTATTACCACTCCCACGCAGTAAAAAGCTCAAGGTCGCTGGCAGGCAGGCAAGCAGACAGGAACACCAGCACTCCCACGGGCATGATACAAGGAAGGAGCAAGAGGAGGAGGAGGAGGAGGAGGAGGAGGAAATAGAAGAGGAAGGGTAAAGAAATGTGCTGGCTCTCCCACATCCAATTCTTGTGCCCAATCGCATTTTTCAAGGCAGAAGAAAAATAATGTCCGACGGATTTTTATGGTCGTAAATCAGTGTGTTTGATTTGCCTCCAGAAAGTATATAATATTTTCGAAAAAATTCACCCGTGTCAATTCATGCGATGTACAGTCGGCAGCAAATGTCCTGTCGCTACATCTGCCAAGTCTTGAAGTAAGTATGGAAATATAAGTTTCACGGGCTTGTAAACTGAAATAATATCAGAGAAGTATAGTAATTTACTCCCTGGATATCGTATTTCTGTATGGTGAATGTGTTTATTCCATGATTAACCTATATTTTTGAAGACTTGCTGAGTGAGGCGACACTACTCTTGCCGCCGACTGTACACACGCAGAGAAAATGGATGTTAACGTGTCCCTCCTTGCTGGACGGTTCACAACAGAGATTTTTATTTTTTCTTATTTTTTCTTTGTTTTCCTGCAGCGTTTAATAACATTCTTCACCATTATACGCAGGAAAGATTGGACACAGGTTTCTTGTTCGTAAACGAAATTGGACATGACATCCATCCATTCAGTGACGGTGAAACAGACCCGTGCTTGTGGAAAGTCGACCCCCTCTTTGATCTGGGAAGAGTACATGTCTGTCGCTCCCACACTGACTGACTTGACGCACCTTTTTGTAGTGGCCAGATACATACCTCTCACTCCTGTACTGGGGCACGGTATGTACAGTTACCAACCTTACTGTTGAGAATACTGAGAACTGATATAGTGAGGATAACCCCAGTTTTCTCTTTATCTGCGGCGAATTTGATACCGTATTCAAGGAGTCATTATATTTTGCTGTTTTTTAGTAACACTAGAAAATATGTAATTTATATTCTGTATGTAGCTCAAGGGGACAAACCATCTACTACATATTCTACATAATCATTTCATACGGTAGTTATAATAATAATTGAATGGCACAGTTCGGGGACAGTGGGTAGTTTATATATGTGCAGTTATTATAGTCTGTTTATTTTTATTTTATTTTTTTTCGGCTGATTGAAAGTGTCCATAGTTGGTATCGTAAAGGCTAACAGGGATTTGTCGATCGTAGCTAAATGGATGTTATAGGATCTGTTTTGGTGCACAGCTTGGGGGGAATCAGTAGCCTCCTTCAGTTCAGTTCGTTCGCCCATAATAGATGATACTATGGTCTAAAGAAACACTGGTAGATCTCATTTGTCAGTGATGCATAGAGCCGGCCACGTCTTTACTTCCGCGTTGTGTCATTGTTTGCTGAGTAGTTATCGAGGAGATGGTGTGTGTCTGTGTGTGGGTGAGCTCTCCTCTTATAGGTGACCAGACTCAAGGCTAGGCTACACACACAGACACACACACACACACACACACTCACACACTCACTCACTCACACACACACACACACACACACACACACACACACACACACACACACACACAGACACACACACACAGACACACACACACACACACACACACACTCACACGTGGGTTTTTTTTCGTGGGGTAGGGTGAAGTGTGTTTGGTTGCTTCATCTTACTGCAAGCGGCTACGAAATGTGAGGCAGAGTAGAGACGTAAATGTGACAAGCCCAAAGGAAGGAAGGAAGGAAGTGTAAACATGATGTGCTGTTCGAGTGGAAAGATTGAGCTCTAAAATAATAATCATGTCTGTAATAGAGTTTTATCGATACACCACAAGCTGTAGGTAGTGCATGAAGAGAATGCAATATAATTTTTCCTCTGAGTATATCATTGTAGTAATATGGGCATCATTTACAAGCCACTTACCGGTAGTGTTCGAGATAGGCTTAGCTAAGAACTGACTCCCTTCGTGTCAGATTAAGATGCCAGTTTAGTGAAGTAGGAAATAATTATTTTATCGTAGCTCAAAAGGTCGTGTTCAGGGAGCGAAAATTTGGTGGGATGATGATGCAATGGTTATATAGTACCGGTAATAGATAGAATGGATTCTTTTTATTTAAGTCTTACAGAATTTTATTTAGAGGGAAAATGGGATAATTATAGTCACATTTTTCATAGTCGTCGTCATTACTATTATTATTTCTGTTCATGTCTTGGGTTATAGTATTGAAATTGTTAATGTCGTTGGTATTACTTGCAATATTTTCCCAGGATGGAGAACAGAATAATAGATGGAGTTGTATTGAGGGTCGAGTTGAGTTGTTATAAAAAGAACCTCAAGGCTGAAAAGTGTCAAAATGAAAAAAAGGTGACGGTCTGACACGAACACCTGGTGACCCTGTTGAGTTTAACCAGACTGCAAACCAAAACATTTTTAACACGTGGGCTGGTGGTGGTGGTGGTGTGCGTCTCTGTTCTGGTATTGTTTGACCAGTTAGGAGGCTTTTTTTTTATGCAGGGTAAAGTCGTGACGCTGGGACATAACATTTGCCAGCTAGAATTCCCATAAAAATGTCAGATGTTTAATAATTTCATATTACTAAGGGTTCTATGAAACTAACCATCACTTAGGATTTCACAGCCCCACATAGTAATAAAACAGTCTGACAATTTGCAACATGAGCAGCAGAAAAAAAAAATAACACGTTGGCATGAGTGGTGTTGGGGGAGGGAGAGGATGCCTAATTTGCATGCAGAGGGCTGGCTGGCTGGCTGGCTGGCGAGGTCTCCCTGGTCCCATCTCGATCATTTTATTGTCCTGCCTCCCTTTGTGCCCAACAACTTTTTTTCCACCACGATCGCAGTAACTGGTCGACTGTTATCCACAACCGCAATAACTGGTAGTCTTATAATCTTACTATCCCACGTTCACGATTGCGGGTCGACTTACTGTTCTACGACCACAATACCTACACTATAAGTTTATATCCATCCCACGGTCGTAATATGTGGTTGACTACTATCTCACTACCGGTACCTCCATAATGGGTACACTTGCTATCCTACGACTTCCTTAACAGCTGGTTGACTTACTATCTCACCACCACGTTAGCTGATCAACTCATATTGTTCTGCTGTACGGAATGAACTTCTGAGCAATGTAACAGGGTAGGTGCTACTCGTCTTGTCTCACCTCAAGTTGGTATCTGTCCCTCCTATTTGAACAAGACCTCTTGGGCCAGTCACTGCGCCCTGTAAAAATATTTATCAATCACTTCGATGCGGACGATGGTTGTGAAAGGGGGTGTTGTTGCCTCTGAAGGACCTAGAGAGGAATATTTTAAAGTGATCTAGAGGACGGGGGTAGATAGCTGCTGGATATTGAGGATTTAGTGGGTTGGAGGAGAGACTGAATGACTGGGGGACTGAAGATAGTGGTGGTTTTGAGAAAGGAGGGTCGAAAGGGCTTTACTAAGGTCGGGGAGTTGGAGATCTGGAAAGCCTGGAAGTGAATATCGTGGGTTGTTTGGGAGACTGGAACGAGAAGGTAGGAAGTAAGAAGAGAGAGGAAGCTATCATGAGGTCAGGAGTGTTTGGAACCAGAGCTCGTTGATGGTGGTATGGAAGATAAGAGATTGGAGGAGGGCGAAGAGAGAACTGGAGGATGGAGGAGGAGGAGAAACAGATGCCTGGAGGTTGGGGGAGTTAATAGCCGGAGGATGGAAGAATGGAGATATGAAAAGATCTTGTGGGGAGATGCTGGATGGGATGAGAGGACTTGGAGTGTGAGTGATGTAAGTGAGATGAGATTGATGTCTAGTGAGGAGATGCTGGATGGGATGAGAGGACTTGGAGGGTGAGTGATGTAAGTGAGATGAGATTGATGTCTAGTGAGGAGATGCTGGATGGGATGAGAGGACTTGGAGGGTGAGTTATGTAAGTGAGATGAGATTGATGTCTAGTGAGGAGATGCTGGATGGGATGAGAGGACTTATAGAGTGTGAGTGACGTAAGTTGGATGAGAGGCAGAAGACACTACGACCTTGAGGTGAGGCCGAGATTAGATTACACACAAGACAAGGAAGAAAACATACCGGGCCTCAATGGGCACGTCACAGCCTCTGGCGTAGATTGGGAAGCTGTGTTGTGTAGACGGCAAGATAGACTTTTATTTGGATGATTGGCATAGTGAGGACAGGAATGGTATACTGTAGAATGGACGTGAGTGGAATAGCACAGATATGAGTGACAGATCGTGGATAGGAGTGGCATCGAGTGAAAATAAGTAAGATATATGACATGTAAAGAAGTGGTGAAGCGTGTAGTAGTGGCATAACTTGGACAGGACAAGGGTGAATCAAGTAAGGTAGTGTGGCCAAAACTGGATAGGGGCAGGGGAAGGGGAAGGGTAGCCTGACGCGGGAGGGAGAGACGAGAAGGAATGTTGCACAGTACTCCAGACACTTGGAAAGGCCAGGGTGGGCTGTAGTAATAATAATAGTAGTTGTTGCACGTCCTTCCTGGTGGTTTCATTCTCTCTCTCTCTCTCTCTCTCTCTCTCTCTCTCTCTCTCTCTCTCTCTCTCTCTCTCTCTCTCTCTCTCTCTCTCTCCTCTCTCTCTCTCTCTCTCTCTCTCTCCTCTCCTCTCCTCTTCTCTCCTCTCCTCTCCTCTCCTCTCCTCTCCTCTCCTCTCCTCTCCTCTCCTCTCCTCTCCTCTTCTCTTCTCTTCTCTCCTCTCCTCTCCTCTCCTCTCCTCTCCTCTCCTCTCCTCTCCTCTCCTTCCTCTCCTCTCCTCTCCTCTCCTCTCCTCTCCTCTCCTCTCCTCTCCTCTCCTCTCCTCTCCTCTCCTCTCCTCTCCTCTCCTCTCCTCTCCTCTCCTCTCCTCTCCTCTCCTCTCCTCTCCTCTCCTCTCCTCTCCTCTCCTCTCCTCTCCTCTCCTCTCCTCTCCTCTCCTCTCCTCTCCTCTCCTCTCCTCTCCTCTCCTCTCCTCTTCTCTTCTCTTCTCTTCTCTTCTCTTCTCTTCTCTTCTCTTCTCTTCTCTTCTCTTCTCTTCCTATTAATTACTCACTCCTTTCATCCTTCGGCCTTCAGTGGTGTCGCCCGTCACATTCCTTTCACCTCTCACTCCCGTCCTTTCTTCCGTTCTGATCTTATGGCCTTGAGTTTTTCTTCCTACTTCTTTTTCAGCGTACGGTTCTCCCTCTTCCTTTTCTCATTATTATTATTTTTGTACGTATCTCCCTTTTCGTCTGCTTCCCTTCCCTTCTTACCCACACTTCATTACTCGTGTTGTTCCGTTTCATTTGTCTTAATTACATATATACACATTTTCCTTCTCCTTCCCTTTCTTCCCACACTTTCTCTCCCCCTTCCACCCCGTCTCTTATCCTAGCTCTTCCTATACCTGGGTGAGAGAGTCCTTGAGGTCGGTGAGAGTGGG
>JAWQEG010007498.1:5000-35000 GCA_033782935.1 Petrolisthes cinctipes
CTGTATGTACAACGAAATGGCTGTCTAGCTCCACCATTACTGTACTGTAAAAATCGTGCAAAAGTGGCTATAAAACGTTGGCAAGACGGTAATTATCAGGCTAAATGGGCTAAGAACCTTTGTTAGTATTGTCCAAATCATGCAAACGTGGCTATAAAACGTTGGAAACACTGAAATTATCTGATTAAATGGGCTAAGAACCTTTGGTTGTTTTGTCAAATCCGTCCAAAAGAGATTATAAAACTTTGACAATACTGTATGTACAATAAAATGGCCGTTTAGCTCCGCCTTAACTGTACTTTAAACGTTGTCCAAAAGTGGCTATAAAACGTTGGCAACACTGCAATTACCAAATTAAATGGGCTAGGAACCTTAGTATTGGCAAAATCATGAAAACGTGGCTATAAAACGTTAGAAACACTGTAATTATCAGATTAAATTGACTAGGAACCTTTCGTAGTTTTGTCAAATCCGTCAATAAGTAGTTATAACACTTTTGCAATATTGTATATACCACAAAATAGCCGTCAAGCTTCGTCTTTACTGTACTGTAAATGTCCTGCAAAAGTGGTTATAAAAAGTTTGCAACACTACAATTACCATATTATATTGGCTAGGGACTCTTGTTAATATTGTCAAAATCATACAAATGTGGCTATAAAATGTTGGAAATACTGCAGTAATCAGATTAAATGGGCTAAGAGCCTTTGGTAGGATTTTTAATTCCATTCCAAAAGTGGGTATAAATTATTGCAATACTGTATGTACCACAAAATGGCCGTCTAGCTCCGCCTGTACTGTACTCTAAAAGTAATCTAAAAGTGGCTATAAAACGTTTGCAGCACTGCAATTACCAAATTAAATGGGGTAGGAACCTTGGTTAGTATTGTAAAAAAACGTGCAAACGTTCCTATAAAATGTTGGAAACACTGCAATTACCAGATTAAATGGGCTAAGAACCTTTGGTAGTTTTGTCACATCCATTCAAAAGTGGTTATAAGACTTTTGCAATTCTGTATGTAGCACAAAATAGCCGTCTAGCTCTGCCTTTATTGTACTGTAAATGTTTCGTCCAAAAGTGGCAATAAAACGTTTGCAACACTGCAATTACCCAATTAAATGGGCTGGGAACCTTGGTTTGTATTGGCAAAATCCTGAAAACGTGGCTATAAAACGTTGGAAACACTGTAATTATCAGATTAAATCGACTAGGAACCTTTCGTAGTTTCGTCAATTCCGTCAGTAAGTGGCTATAAAATTATTGCAATGCTGTATGTACCACAAAGTGGCCGTCAAGCTCTGCCCTTACTGTACTGAAAAAGTCGTCCAAAAGTGGCTATAAAACGTTGGTAACACTGCAATTACCAGACTAAATGGGCTAAGAACTTTTGGTAGTTTTGTCAAATCCATTCAAAAGAGGTTATAAAACCTTTGCAATACTGTATGTACCACAAAATAGCCGTCTAGCTCCGCCTTTACTGAACTGTAAATGTCGTCCGAAAATGGCTACAAAACGTTGGTAACACTGTAATTGCCAAATTAAAAGGGCTAGGAAACTTGGTTAGTATTGGCAAAATCGTGAAAACGTGGCTAAAAAACGTTGAAAACACTGTAATTATCAGATTAAATGGGCTAGTAACCTGTAATAGTATTTCCAAATCCAGCCATAAGTGGTTATAAAACTTTGGCAATACTGTATGTACCACACAATGGCCGTCTAGCTCCAACTTTACTGTACTGTAAAAGTAGTTTAAAAATGGCTATAAAACGTTGGCAACACTGCAATTATTAAATTATATGGGCTAGGAACCTTTATTAGTATTGTCCAAATCATACAAACGTGGCTATAAAATGTTGGGAACACTGCAATTATCAGATTAAATGGGTTAAGAACTTTTGGTAGTTTTGTCAAATCCATCCAAAAGTGGTTATAAAACTCTTGCAATACTGTATGTACCACAAAAATAGCCGTCTAGCTCCGCCTTTGCTGTACTGTAAATGTCGTCCGAAAGTGGCTATAAAACGTTGGTAACAGTTCAATTTCTAAATTAAATGGGCTGGGAACCTTTGTCAGTATTGGCAAAATCATGAAAACGTAGCTATAAAACGTTGGAAACACTGTAATTATCAGATTAAACGGGCTAGTAACTTTTAATAGTATTTCCAAATCCAGCCATAAGTGTTTATAAAACTTTGGCAATACTGTATGTACCACACAATGGCCGTCTAGCTCCAACTTTACTGTACTGTAAAAGTAGTCTAAAAGTGGCTATAAAACGTTGGCAATACTGCAATTTCCAGATTTAATGGGCTGGGAACCTTTGTTAATATTTTCAAAATTGTGCAAACGTGGCTATAAAACGTTGGAAACACTGTAATTATCAGATTAAATTGACTAGGAACCTTTTGTAGTTTCGTCAAATCCATCAATAAGTGGCTATAAAATTATTGCAATACTGTATGTACCACAAAGTGGCCTTCAAGCTCTGCCCTTACTGTACTGAAAAAGTCGTCCAAAAGTGGCTATAAAACGTTGGTAACACTGCAATTACCAGATTAAATAGGCCAAGAACTTTTGGTAGTTTTGTCAAAACCATTCAAAAGAAGTTATAAAACCTTTGCAATACTGTATGTACCACAAAAATAGCCGTCTAGCTCTGCCCTTACTGTATTGTAAATGTCGTCCGAAAATGGCTATAAAACGTTGGTAACACTGTAATTGCCAAATTAAAAGGGCTAGGAACCTTGGTTAGTACAGGCAAAATCGTGAAAACGTGGCTAAAAAACGTTGAAAACACTGTAATTATCAGATTAAACGGGCTAGTAACCTGTAATAGTATTTCCAAATCCAGCCATAAGTGGTTATAAAACTTTGGCAATACTGTATGTACCAGACAATGGCCGTCTAGCTCCAACTTTACTGTACTGTAAAATTAGTTTAAAAATGGCTATAAAACGTTGGCAACACTGCAATTATTAAATTATATGGGCTAGGAACCTTTATTAGTATTGTCCAAATCATACAAACGTGGCTATAAAATGTTGGGAACACTGCAATTATCAGATTAAATGGGCTAAGAACTTTTGGTAGTTTTGTCAAATCCATCCAAAAGTGGTTATAAAACTCTTGCAATACTGCATGTACCACAAAAATAGCCGTCTAGCTCCGCCTTTGCTGTACTGTAAATGTCGTCCGAAAGTGGCTATAAAACGTTGGTAACAGTTCAATTTCTAAATTAAATGGGCTGGGAACCTTTGTTAGTATTGGCAAAATCATGAAAACGTGGCTATAAAACGTTGGAAACACTGTAATTATCAGATTAAATGGGCTAGTAACTTTTAATAGTATTTCCAAATCCAGCCATAAGTGTTTATAAAACTTTGGCAATACTGTATGTACCACACAATGGCCGTCTAGCTCCAACTTTACTGTACTGTAAAAGTAGTCTAAAAGTGGCTATAAAACGTTGGCAATACTGCAATTTCCAGATTTAATGGGCTGGGAACCTTTGTTAATATTTTCAAAATTGTGCAAACGTGGCTATAAAACGTTGGAAACACTGTAATTATCAGATTAAATTGACTAGGAACCTTTTGTAGTTGCGTCAAATCCGTCAATAAGTGGCTATAAAATTATTGCAATACTGTATGTACCACAAAGTGGCCTTCAAGCTCTGCCCTTACTGTACTGAAAAAGTCGTCCAAAAGTGGGTATAAAACGTTGGTAACACTGCAATTACCAGATTAAATAGGCCAAGAACTTTTGGTAGTTTTGTCAAAACCATTCAAAAGAAGTTATAAAACCTTTGCAATACTGTATGTACCACAAAAATAGCCGTCTAGCTCTGCCCTTACTGTACTGTAAATGTCGTCGGAAAGTGGCTATAAAGCGTTGGTAACAATGTAATTACCAAATTAAAAGGGCTAGGAACCTTGGTTAGTACAGGCAAAATCGTGAAAACGTGGCTAAAAAACGTTGAAAACACTGTAATTATCAGATTAAATGGGCTAGTAACCTGTAATAATATTTCCAAATCCAGCCATAAGTGGTTATAAAACTTTGGCAATACTGTATGTACCAGACAATGGCCGTCTAGCTCCAACTTTACTGTACTGTAAAAGTAGTTTAAAAGTGGCTATAAAACGTTGGCAACACTGCATTTATTAAATTATATGGGCTAGGAACCTTTATTAGTATTGTCCAAATCATACAAACGTGGCTATAAAATGTTGGGAACACTGCAATTATCAGATTAAATGGGCTAAGAACTTTTGGTAGTTTTGTCAAATACATTCAAAAGTGGTTATAAAACTCTTGCAATACTGTATGTACCACAAAAATAGCCGTCTAGCTCCGCCTTTGCTGTACTGTAAATGTCGTCCGAAAGTGGCTATAAAACGTTGGTAACAGTTCAATTTCTAAATTAAATGGGCTGGGAACCTTTGTTAGTATTGGCAAAATCATGAAAACGTGGCTATAAAACGTTGGAAACACTGTAATTATCAGATTAAACGGGCTAGTAACTTTTAATAGTATTTCCAAATCCAGCCATAAGTGTTTATAAAACTTTGGCAATACTGTATGTACCACACAATGGCCGTCTAGCTCCAACTTTACTGTACTGTAAAAGTAGTCTAAAAGTGGCTATAAAACGTTGGCAATACTGCAATTTCCAGATTTAATGGGCTGGGAACCTTTGTTAATATTTTCAAAATTGTGCAAACGTGGCTATAAAATGTTGGAAACACTGTAATTATCAGATTAAATGGGCTAAGAACTTTTGGTAGTTTTGTCAAATCCATCCAAAACTGGTTATAAACTCTTGCAATATTGTATGTACCACAAAAATAGCCGTCTAGCTCCGCCTTTGCTGTACTGTAAATGTCTTCCGAAAATGGCTATAAATGTTGGTAACACTTCAATTTCTAAATTAAATTGACTGGGAACCTTGCTTATTATTGGAAAAGTCATGAAAACGTGGCTATAAAATGTTGAAAACACTATAATTATCAAATTAAATGGGCTAGTAACCTTTAATAGTATTTCCAAATCCAGCCATAAGTTGTTATAAAACTTTGGCAATACTGTATGTACCACACAATGGCTGTCTAGCTCCAACTTTACTATACTGTAAAAGTAGTTTAAAAGTGGCTATAAAACGTTGGAAACACTGTAATTATCAGATTAAATCGACTAGGAACCTTTCGTAGTTTCGTCAATTCCGTCAGTAAGTGGCTATTAAATTATTGCAATGCTGTATGTACCACAAAGTGGCCGTCAAGCTCTGCCCTTACTGTACTGAAAAAGTCGTCCAAAAGTGGCTATAAAACGTTGGTAACACTGCAATTACCAGACTAAATGGGCTAAGATTTTTTGGTAGTTTTGTCAAAACCATTTAAAAGAAGTTATAAAACCTTTGCAATACTGTATGTACCACAAAAATAGCCGTCTAGCTCTGCCCTTCCTGTACTGTAAATGTCGTCCGAAAATGGCTATAAAACGTTGGTAACAATGTAATTACCAAATTAAAAGGGCTAGGAAACTTGGTTAGTATTGGCAAAATCGTGAAAACGTGGCTAAAAAACTTTGAAAACACTGTAATTATCAGATTAAACGGGCTAGTAACTTTTAATAGTATTTCCAAATCCAGCCATAAGTGTTTATAAAACTTTGGCAATACTGTATGTACCACACAATGGCCGTCTAGCTCCAACTTTACTGTACTGTAAAAGTAGTCTAAAAGTGGCTATAAAACGTTGGCAATACTGCAATTTCCAGATTTAATGGGCTGGGAACCTTTGTTAATATTTTCAAAATTGTGCAAACGTGGCTATAAAACGTTGGAAACACTGTAATTATTAGATTAAATTGACTAGGAACCTTTTGTAGTTTCGTCAAATCCATCAATAAGTGGCTATAAAATTATTGCAATACTGTATGTACCACAAAGTGGCCTTCAAGCTCTGCCCTTACTGTACTGAAAAAGTCGTCCAAAAGTGGCTATAAAACGTTGGTAACACTGCAATTACCAGATTAAATAGGCCAAGAACTTTTGGTAGTTTTGTCAAAACCATTCAAAAGAAGTTATAAAACCTTTGCAATACTGTATGTACCACAAAAATAGCCGTCTAGCTCTGCCCTTACTGTATTGTAAATGTCGTCCGAAAATGGCTATAAAACGTTGGTAACACTGTAATTGCCAAATTAAAAGGGCTAGGAACCTTGGTTAGTACAGGCAAAATCGTGAAAACGTGGCTAAAAAACGTTGAAAACACTGTAATTATCAGATTAAATGGGCTAGTAACCTGTAATAGTATTTCCAAATCCAGCCATAAGTGGTTATAAAACTTTGGCAATACTGTATGTACCACACAATGGCCGTCTAGCTCCAACTTTACTGTACTGTAAAATTAGTTTAAAAGTGGCTATAAAACGTTGGGAACACTGCAATTATTAAATTATATGGGCTAGGAACCTTTATTAGTATTGTCCAAATCATACAAACGTGGCTATAAAATGTTGGCAACACTGCAATTATCAGATTAAATGGGCTAAGAACTTTTGGTAGTTTTGTCAAATCCATCCAAAAGTGGTTATAAAACTCTTGCAATACTGTATGTACCACAAAAATAGCCGTCTAGCTCCGCCTTTGCTGTACTGTAAATGTCGTCCGAAAGTGGCTATAAAACGTTGGTAACACTTCAATTTCTAAATTAAATGGGCTGGGAACCTTTGTTAGTATTGGCAAAATCATGAAAACGTGGGTATAAAACGTTGGAAACACTGTAATTATCAGATTAAACGGGCTAGTAACTTTTAATAGTATTTCCAAATCCAGCCATAAGTGTTTATAAAACTTTGGCAATACTGTATGTACCACACAATGGCCGTCTAGCTCCAACTTTACTGTATTGTAAAAGTAGTCTAAAAGTGGCTATAAAACGTTGGCAATACTGCAATTTCCAGATTTAATGGGCTGGGAACCTTTGTTAATATTTTCAAAATTGTGCAAACGTGGCTATAAAATGTTGGAAACACTGTAATTATCAGATTAAATGGGCTAAGAACTTTTGGTAGTTTTGTCAAATCCATCCAAAACTGGTTATAAACTCTTGCAATATTGTATGTACCACAAAAATAGCCGTCTAGCTCTGCCTTTGCTGTACTGTAAATGTCGTCCGAAAATGTCTATAAAATGTTGGTAACACTTCAATTTCTAAATTAAATTGACTGGGAACCTTGCTTATTATTGGAAAAGTCATGAAAACGTGGCTATAAAATGTTGAAAACACTATAATTATCAAATTAAATGGGCTAGTAACCTTTAATAGTATTTCCAAATCCAGCCATAAGTTGTTATAAAACTTTGGCAATACTGTATGTACCACACAATGGCTGTCTAGCTCCAACTTTACTATACTGTAAAAGTAGTTTAAAAGTGGCTATAAAACGTTGGAAACACTGTAATTATCAGATTAAATCGACTAGGAACCTTTCGTAGTTTCGTCAACTCCGTCAGTAAGTGGCTATTAAATTATTGCAATGCTGTATGTACCACAAAGTGGCCGTCAAGCTCTGCCCTTACTGTACTGAAAAAGTCGTCCAAAAGTGGCTATAAAACGTTGGTAACACTGCAATTACCAGACTAAATGGGCTAAGATTTTTTGGTAGTTTTGTCAAAACCATTTAAAAGAAGTTATAAAACCTTTGCAATACTGTATGTACCACAAAAATAGCCGTCTAGCTCTGCCCTTACTGTACTGTAAATGTCGTCCGAAAATGGCTATAAAACGTTGGTAACAATGTAATTACCAAATTAAAAGGGCTAGGAAACTTGGTTAGTATTGGCAAAATCGTGAAAACGTGGCTAAAAAACGTTGAAAACACTGTAATTATCAGATTAAATGGGCTAGTAACCTGTAATAGTATTTCCAAATCCAGCCATAAGTGGTTATAAAACTTTGGCAATACTGTATGTACCAGACAATGGCCGTGTAGCTCCAACTTTACTGTACTGTAAAACTAGTTTAAAAATGGCTATAAAACGTTGGCAACACTGCAATTATTAAATTATATGGGCTAGGAACCTTTATTAGTATTGTCCAAATCATACAAACGTGGCTATAAAATGTTGGCAACACTGCAATTATCAGATTAAATGGGTTAAGAACTTTTGGTAGTTTTGTCAAATCCATCCAAAAGTGGTTATAAAACTCTTGCAATACTGTATGTACCACAAAAATAGCCGTCTAGCTCCAACTTTACTGTACTGTAAAAGTAGTCTAAAAGTGGCTATAAAACGTTGGCAATACTGCAATTTCCAGATTTAATGGGCTGGGAACCTTTGTTAATATTTTCAAAATTGTGCAAACGTGGCTATAAAACGTTGGAAACACTGTAATTATCAGATTAAATTGACTAGGAACCTTTTGTAGTTTCGTCAAATCCGTCAATAAGTGGCTATAAAATTATTGCAATACTGTTTGTACTACAAAGTGGCCTTCAAGCTCTGCCCTTACTGTACTGAAAAAGTCGTCCAAAAGTGGCTATAAAACGTTGGTAACACTGCAATTACCAGATTAAATAGGCCAAGAACTTTTGGTAGTTTTGTCAAAACCATTCAAAAGAAGTTATAAAACCTTTGCAATACTGTATGTACCACAAAAATAGCCGTCTAGCTCTGCCCTTACTGTACTGTAAATGTCGTCGGAAAGTGGCTATAAAGCGTTGGTAACAATGTAATTACCAAATTAAAAGGGCTAGGAACCTTGGTTAGTACAGGCAAAATCGTGAAAACGTGGCTAAAAAACGTTGAAAACACTGTAATTATCAGATTAAATGGGCTAGTAACCTGAAATAGTATTTCCAAATCCAGCCATAAGTGGTTATAAAACTTTGGCAATACTGTATGTACCACACAATGGCCGTCTAGCTCCAACTTTACTGTACTGTAAAATTAGTTTAAAAGTGGCTATAAAACGTTGGGAACACTGCAATTATTAAATTATATGGGCTAGGAACCTTTATTAGTATTGTCCAAATCATACAAACGTGGCTATAAAATGTTGGCAACACTGCAATTATCAGATTAAATGGGCTAAGAACTTTTGGTAGTTTTGTCAAATCCATCCAAAAGTGGTTATAAAACTCTTGCAATACTGTATGTACCACAAAAATAGCCGTCTAGCTCCGCCTTTGCTGTACTGTAAATGTCGTCCGAAAGTGGCTATAAAACGTTGGTAACAGTTCAATTTCTAAATTAAATGGGCTGGGAACCTTTGTTAGTATTGGCAAAATCATGAAAACGTGGCTATAAAACGTTGGAAACACTGTAATTATCAGATTAAATGGGCTAGTAACTTTTAATAGTATTTCCAAATCCAGCCATAAGTGTTTATAAAACTTTGGCAATACTGTATGTACCACACAATGGCCGTCTAGCTCCAACTTTACTGTACTGTAAAAGTAGTCTAAAAGTGGCTATAAAACGTTGGCAATACTGCAATTTCCAGATTTAATGGGCTGGGAACCTTTGTTAATATTTTCAAAATTGTGCAAACGTGGCTATAAAACGTTGGAAACACTGTAATTATCAGATTAAATTGACTAGGAACCTTTTGTAGTTTCGTCAAATCTGTCAATAAGTGGCTATAAAATTATTGCAATACTGTATGTACCACAAAGTGGCCTTCAAGCTCTGCCCTTACTGTACTGAAAAAGTCGTCCAAAAGTGGGTATAAAACGTTGGTAACACTGCAATTACCAGATTAAATAGGCCAAGAACTTTTGGTAGTTTTGTCAAAACCATTCAAAAGAAGTTATAAAACCTTTGCAATACTGTATGTACCACAAAAATAGCCGTCTAGCTCTGCCCTTACTGTACTGTAAATGTCGTCGGAAAGTGGCTATAAAGCGTTGGTAACAATGTAATTACCAAATTAAAAGGGCTAGGAACCTTGGTTAGTACAGGCAAAATCGTGAAAACGTGGCTAAAAAACGTTGAAAACACTGTAATTATCAGATTAAATGGGCTAGTAACCTGTAATAGTATTTCCAAATCCAGCCATAAGTGGTTATAAAACTTTGGCAATACTGTATGTACCAGACAATGGCCGTCTAGCTCCAACTTTACTGTACTGTAAAAGTAGTTTAAAAGTGGCTATAAAACGTTGGCAACACTGCATTTATTAAATTATATGGGCTAGGAACCTTTATTAGTATTGTCCAAATCATACAAACGTGGCTATAAAATGTTGGCAACACTGCAATTATCAGATTAAATGGGCTAAGAACTTTTGGTAGTTTTGTCAAATCCATCCAAAAGTGGTTATAAAACTCTTGCAATACTGTATGTACCACAAAAATAGCCGTCTAGCTCCGCCTTTGCTGTACTGTAAATGTCGTCCGAAAGTGGCTATAAAACGTTGGTAACAGTTCAATTTCTAAATTAAATGGGCTGGGAACCTTTGTTAGTATTGGCAAAATCATGAAAACGTGGCTATAAAACGTTGGAAACACTGTAATTATCAGATTAAACGGGCTAGTAACTTTTGATAGTATTTCCAAATCCAGCCATAAGTGTTTATAAAACTTTGGCAATACTGTATGTACCACACAATGGCCGTCTAGCTCCAACTTTACTGTACTGTAAAAGTAGTCTAAAAGTGGCTATAAAACGTTGGCAATACTGCAATTTCCAGATTTAATGGGCTGGGAACCTTTGTTAATATTTTCAAAATTGTGCAAACGTGGCTAAAAAATGTTGGAAACACTGTAATTATCAGATTAAATGGGCTAAGAACTTTTGGTAGTTTTGTCAAATCCATCCAAAACTGGTTATAAACTCTTGCAATATTGTATGTACCACAAAAATAGCCGTCTAGCTCCGCCTTTGCTGTACTGTAAATGTCGTCCGAAAATGGCTATAAAATGTTGGTAACACTTCAATTTCTAAATTAAATTGACTGGGAACCTTGCTTATTATTGGAAAAGTCATGAAAACGTGGCTATAAAATGTTGAAAACACTATAATTATCAAATTAAATGGGCTAGTAACCTTTAATAGTATTTCCAAATCCAGCCATAAGTTGTTATAAAACTTTGGCAATACTGTATGTACCACACAATGGCTGTCTAGCTCCAACTTTACTATACTGTAAAAGTAGTTTAAAAGTGGCTATAAAACGTTGGAAACACTGTAATTATCAGATTAAATCGACTAGGAACCTTTCGTAGTTTCGTCAATTCCGTCAGTAAGTGGCTATTAAATTATTGCAATGCTGTATGTACCACAAAGTGGCCGTCAAGCTCTGCCCTTACTGTACTGAAAAAGTTGTCCAAAAGTGGCTATAAAACGTTGGTAACACTGCAATTACCAGATTAAATAGGCCAAGAACTTTTGGTAGTTTTGTCAAAACCATTCAAAAGAAGTTATAAAACCTTTGCAATACTGTATGTACCACAAAAATAGCCGTCTAGCTCTGCCCTTACTGTACTGTAAATGTCGTCGGAAAGTGGCTATAAAGCGTTGGTAACAATGTAATTACCAAATTAAAAGGGCTAGGAACCTTGGTTAGTACAGGCAAAATCGTGAAAACGTGGCTAAAAAACGTTGAAAACACTGTAATTATCAGATTAAATGGGCTAGTAACCTGTAATAGTATTTCCAAATCCAGCCATAAGTGGTTATAAAACTTTGGCAATACTGTATGTACCACACAATGGCCGTCTAGCTCCAACTTTACTGTACTGTAAAATTAGTTTAAAAGTGGCTATAAAACGTTGGGAACACTGCAATTATTAAATTATATGGGCTAGGAACCTTTATTAGTATTGTCCAAATCATACAAACGTGGCTATAAAATGTTGGCAACACTGCAATTATCAGATTAAATGGGCTAAGAACTTTTGGTAGTTTTGTCAAATCCATCCAAAAGTGGTTATAAAACTCTTGCAATACTGTATGTACCACAAAAATAGCCGTCTAGCTCCGCCTTTGCTGTACTGTAAATGTCGTCCGAAAGTGGCTATAAAACGTTGGTAACACTTCAATTTCTAAATTAAATGGGCTGGGAACCTTTGTTAGTATTGGCAAAATCATGAAAACGTGGGTATAAAACGTTGGAAACACTGTAATTATCAGATTAAACGGGCTAGTAACTTTTAATAGTATTTCCAAATCCAGCCATAAGTGTTTATAAAACTTTGGCAATACTGTATGTACCACACAATGGCCGTCTAGCTCCAACTTTACTGTATTGTAAAAGTAGTCTAAAAGTGGCTATAAAACGTTGGCAATACTGCAATTTCCAGATTTAATGGGCTGGGAACCTTTGTTAATATTTTCAAAATTGTGCAAACGTGGCTATAAAACGTTGGAAACACTGTAATTATCAGATTAAATTGACTAGGAACCTTTTGTAGTTGCGTCAAATCCGTCAATAAGTGGCTATAAAATTATTGCAATACTGTATGTACCACAAAGTGGCCTTCAAGCTCTGCCCTTACTGTACTGAAAAAGTCGTCCAAAAGTGGGTATAAAACGTTGGTAACACTGCAATTACCAGATTAAATAGGCCAAGAACTTTTGGTAGTTTTGTCAAAACCATTCAAAAGAAGTTATAAAACCTTTGCAATACTGTATGTACCACAAAAATAGCCGTCTAGCTCTGCCCTTACTGTACTGTAAATGTCGTCGGAAAGTGGCTATAAAGCGTTGGTAACAATGTAATTACCAAATTAAAAGGGCTAGGAACCTTGGTTAGTACAGGCAAAATCGTGAAAACGTGGCTAAAAAACGTTGAAAACACTGTAATTATCAGATTAAATGGGCTAGTAACCTGTAATAGTATTTCCAAATCCAGCCATAAGTGGTTATAAAACTTTGGCAATACTGTATGTACCACACAATGGCCGTCTAGCTCCAACTTTACTGTACTGTAAAATTAGTTTAAAAGTGGCTATAAAACGTTGGGAACACTGCAATTATTAAATTATATGGGCTAGGAACCTTTATTAGTATTGTCCAAATCATACAAACGTGGCTATAAAATGTTGGCAACACTGCAATTATCAGATTAAATGGGCTAAGAACTTTTGGTAGTTTTGTCAAATCCATCCAAAAGTGGTTATAAAACTCTTGCAATACTGTATGTACCACAAAAATAGCCGTCTAGCTCCGCCTTTGCTGTACTGTAAATGTCGTCCGAAAGTGGCTATAAAACGTTGGTAACACTTCAATTTCTAAATTAAATGGGCTGGGAACCTTTGTTAGTATTGGCAAAATCATGAAAACGTGGGTATAAAACGTTGGAAACACTGTAATTATCAGATTAAACGGGCTAGTAACTTTTAATAGTATTTCCAAATCCAGCCATAAGTGTTTATAAAACTTTGGCAATACTGTATGTACCACACAATGGCCGTCTAGCTCCAACTTTACTGTATTGTAAAAGTAGTCTAAAAGTGGCTATAAAACGTTGGCAATACTGCAATTTCCAGATTTAATGGGCTGGGAACCTTTGTTAATATTTTCAAAATTGTGCAAACGTGGCTATAAAACGTTGGAAACACTGTAATTATCAGATTAAATTGACTAGGAACCTTTTGTAGTTGCGTCAAATCCGTCAATAAGTGGCTATAAAATTATTGCAATACTGTATGTACCACAAAGTGGCCTTCAAGCTCTGCCCTTACTGTACTGAAAAAGTCGTCCAAAAGTGGGTATAAAACGTTGGTAACACTGCAATTACCAGATTAAATAGGCCAAGAACTTTTGGTAGTTTTGTCAAAACCATTCAAAAGAAGTTATAAAACCTTTGCAATACTGTATGTACCACAAAAATAGCCGTCTAGCTCTGCCCTTACTGTACTGTAAATGTCGTCGGAAAGTGGCTATAAAGCGTTGGTAACAATGTAATTACCAAATTAAAAGGGCTAGGAACCTTGGTTAGTACAGGCAAAATCGTGAAAACGTGGCTAAAAAACGTTGAAAACACTGTAATTATCAGATTAAATGGGCTAGTAACCTGTAATAGTATTTCCAAATCCAGCCATAAGTGGTTATAAAACTTTGGCAATACTGTATGTACCAGACAATGGCCGTCTAGCTCCAACTTTACTGTACTGTAAAAGTAGTTTAAAAGTGGCTATAAAACGTTGGCAACACTGCATTTATTAAATTATATGGGCTAGGAACCTTTATTAGTATTGTCCAAATCATACAAACGTGGCTATAAAATGTTGGGAACACTGCAATTATCAGATTAAATGGGCTAAGAACTTTTGGTAGTTTTGTCAAATCCATCCAAAAGTGGTTATAAAACTCTTGCAATACTGTATGTACCACAAAAATAGCCGTCTAGCTCCGCCTTTGCTGTACTGTAAATGTCGTCCGAAAGTGGCTATAAAACGTTGGTAACAGTTCAATTTCTAAATTAAATGGGCTGGGAACCTTTGTTAGTATTGGCAAAATCATGAAAACGTGGCTATAAAACGTTGGAAACACTGTAATTATCAGATTAAACGGGCTAGTAACTTTTAATAGTATTTCCAAATCCAGCCATAAGTGTTTATAAAACTTTGGCAATACTGTATGTACCACACAATGGCCGTCTAGCTCCAACTTTACTGTACTGTAAAAGTAGTCTAAAAGTGGCTATAAAACGTTGGCAATACTGCAATTTCCAGATTTAATGGGCTGGGAACCTTTGTTAATATTTTCAAAATTGTGCAAACGTGGCTATAAAATGTTGGAAACACTGTAATTATCAGATTAAATGGGCTAAGAACTTTTGGTAGTTTTGTCAAATCCATCCAAAACTGGTTATAAACTCTTGCAATATTGTATGTACCACAAAAATAGCCGTCTAGCTCCGCCTTTGCTGTACTGTAAATGTCGTCCGAAAATGGCTATAAAATGTTGGTAACACTTCAATTTCTAAATTAAATTGACTGGGAACCTTGCTTATTATTGGAAAAGTCATGAAAACGTGGCTATAAAATGTTGAAAACACTATAATTATCAAATTAAATGGGCTAGTAACCTTTAATAGTATTTCCAAATCCAGCCATAAGTTGTTATAAAACTTTGGCAATACTGTATGTACCACACAATGGCTGTCTAGCTCCAACTTTACTATACTGTAAAAGTAGTTTAAAAGTGGCTATAAAACGTTGGAAACACTGTAATTATCAGATTAAATCGACTAGGAACCTTTCGTAGTTTCGTCAATTCCGTCAGTAAGTGGCTATTAAATTACTGCAATGCTGTATGTACCACAAAGTGGCCGTCAAGCTCTGCCCTTACTGTACTGAAAAAGTCGTCCAAAAGTGGCTATAAAACGTTGGTAACACTGCAATTACCAGACTAAATGGGCTAAGATTTTTTGGTAGTTTTGTCAAAACCATTTAAAAGAAGTTATAAAACCTTTGCAATACTGTATGTACCACAAAAATAGCCGTCTAGCTCTGCCCTTACTGTACTGTAAATGTCGTCCGAAAATGGCTATAAAACGTTGGTAACAATGTAATTACCAAATTAAAAGGGCTAGGAACCTTGGTTAGTACAGGCAAAATCGTGAAAACGTGGCTAAAAAACGTTGAAAACACTGTAATTATCAGATTAAATGGGCTAGTAACCTGTAATAGTATTTCCAAATCCAGCCATAAGTGGTTATAAAACTTTGGCAATACTGTATGTACCACACAATGGCCGTCTAGCTCCAACTTTAATGTACTGTAAAATTAGTTTAAAAGTGGCTATAAAACGTTGGGAACACTGCAATTATTAAATTATATGGGCTAGGAACCTTTATTAGTATTGTCCAAATCATACAAACGTGGCTATAAAATGTTGGCAACACTGCAATTATCAGATTAAATGGGCTAAGAACTTTTGGTAGTTTTGTCAAATCCATCCAAAAGTGGTTATAAAACTCTTGCAATACTGTATGTACCACAAAAATAGCCGTCTAGCTCCGCCTTTGCTGTACTGTAAATGTCGTCCGAAAGTGGCTATAAAACGTTGGTAACACTTCAATTTCTAAATTAAATGGGCTGGGAACCTTTGTTAGTATTGGCAAAATCATGAAAACGTGGCTATAAAACGTTGGAAACACTGTAATTATCAGATTAAACGGGCTAGTAACTTTTAATAGTATTTCCAAATCCAGCCATAAGTGTTTATAAAACTTTGGCAATACTGTATGTACCACACAATGGCCGTCTAGCTCCAACTTTACTGTACTGTAAAAGTAGTCTAAAAGTGGCTATAAAACGTTGGCAATACTGCAATTTCCAGATTTAATGGGCTGGGAACCTTTGTTAATATTTTCAAAATTGTGCAAACGTGGCTATAAAACGTTGGAAACACTGTAATTATCAGATTAAATTGACTAGGAACCTTTTGTAGTTTCGTCAAATCCGTCAATAAGTGGCTATAAAATTATTGCAATACTGTATGTACCACAAAGTGGCCTTCAAGCTCTGCCCTTACTGTACTGAAAAAGTCGTCCAAAAGTGAGTATAAAACGTTGGTAACACTGCAATTACCAGATTAAATAGGCCAAGAACTTTTGGTAGTTTTGTCAAAACCATTCAAAAGAAGTTATAAAACCTTTGCAATACTGTATGTACCACAAAAATAGCCGTCTAGCTCTGCCCTTACTGTACTGTAAATGTCGTCGGAAAGTGGCTATAAAGCGTTGGTAACAATGTAATTACCAAATTAAAAGGGCTAGGAACCTTGGTTAGTACAGGCAAAATCGTGAAAACGTGGCTAAAAAACGTTGAAAACACTGTAATTATCAGATTAAATGGGCTAGTAACCTGTAATAGTATTTCCAAATCCAGCCATAAGTGGTTATAAAACTTTGGCAATACTGTATGTACCAGACAATGGCCGTCTAGCTCCAACTTTACTGTACTGTAAAAGTAGTTTAAAAGTGGCTATAAAACGTTGGCAACACTGCATTTATTAAATTATATGGGCTAGGAACCTTTATTAGTATTGTCCAAATCATACAAACGTGGCTATAAAATGTTGGGAACACTGCAATTATCAGATTAAATGGGCTAAGAACTTTTGGTAGTTTTGTCAAATCCATCCAAAAGTGGTTATAAAACTCTTGCAATACTGTATGTACCACAAAAATAGCCGTCTAGCTCCGCCTTTGCTGTACTGTAAATGTCGTCCGAAAGTGGCTATAAAACGTTGGTAACAGTTCAATTTCTAAATTAAATGGGCTGGGAACCTTTGTTAGTATTGGCAAAATCATGAAAACGTGGCTATAAAACGTTGGAAACACTGTAATTATCAGATTAAACGGGCTAGTAACTTTTAATAGTATTTCCAAATCCAGCCATAAGTGTTTATAAAACTTTGGCAATACTGTATGTACCACACAATGGCCGTCTAGCTCCAACTTTACTGTACTGTAAAAGTAGTCTAAAAGTGGCTATAAAACGTTGGCAATACTGCAATTTCCAGATTTAATGGGCTGGGAACCTTTGTTAATATTTTCAAAATTGTGCAAACGTGGCTATAAAATGTTGGAAACACTGTAATTATCAGATTAAATGGGCTAAGAACTTTTGGTAGTTTTGTCAAATCCATCCAAAACTGGTTATAAACTCTTGCAATATTGTATGTACCACAAAAATAGCCGTCTAGCTCCGCCTTTGCTGTACTGTAAATGTCGTCCGAAAATGGCTATAAAATGTTGGTAACACTTCAATTTCTAAATTAAATTGACTGGGAACCTTGCTTATTATTGGAAAAGTCATGAAAACGTGGCTATAAAATGTTGAAAACACTATAATTATCAAATTAAATGGGCTAGTAACCTTTAATAGTATTTCCAAATCCAGCCATAAGTTGTTATAAAACTTTGGCAATACTGTATGTACCACACAATGGCTGTCTAGCTCCAACTTTACTATACTGTAAAAGTAGTTTAAAAGTGGCTATAAAACGTTGGAAACACTGTAATTATCAGATTAAATCGACTAGGAACCTTTCGTAGTTTCGTCAATTCCGTCAGTAAGTGGCTATTAAATTATTGCAATGCTGTATGTACCACAAAGTGGCCGTCAAGCTCTGCCCTTACTGTACTGAAAAAGTCGTCCAAAAGTGGCTATAAAACGTTGGTAACACTGCAATTACCAGACTAAATGGGCTAAGATTTTTTGGTAGTTTTGTCAAAACCATTTAAAAGAAGTTATAAAACCTTTGCAATACTGTATGTACCACAAAAATAGCCGTCTAGCTCTGCCCTTACTGTACTGTAAATGTCGTCCGAAAATGGCTATAAAACGTTGGTAACAATGTAATTACCAAATTAAAAGGGCTAGGAACCTTGGTTAGTACAGGCAAAATCGTGAAAACGTGGCTAAAAAACGTTGAAAACACTGTAATTATCAGATTAAATGGGCTAGTAACCTGTAATAGTATTTCCAAATCCAGCCATAAGTGGTTATAAAACTTTGGCAATACTGTATGTACCAGACAATGGCCGTCTAGCTCCAACTTTACTGTACTGTAAAATTAGTTTAAAAGTGGCTATAAAACGTTGGGAACACTGCAATTATTAAATTATATGGGCTAGGAACCTTTATTAGTATTGTCCAAATCATACAAACGTGGCTATAAAATGTTGGCAACACTGCAATTATCAGATTAAATGGGCTAAGAACTTTTGGTAGTTTTGTCAAATCCATCCAAAAGTGGTTATAAAACTCTTGCAATACTGTATGTACCACAAAAATAGCCGTCTAGCTCCGCCTTTGCTGTACTGTAAATGTCGTCCGAAAGTGGCTATAAAACGTTGGTAACACTTCAATTTCTAAATTAAATGGGCTGGGAACCTTTGTTAGTATTGGCAAAATCATGAAAACGTGGCTATAAAACGTTGGAAACACTGTAATTATCAGATTAAACGGGCTAGTAACTTTTAATAGTATTTCCAAATCCAGCCATAAGTGTTTATAAAACTTTGGCAATACTGTATGTACCACACAATGGCCGTCTAGCTCCAACTTTACTGTACTGTAAAAGTAGTCTAAAAGTGGCTATAAAACGTTGGCAATACTGCAATTTCCAGATTTAATGGGCTGGGAACCTTTGTTAATATTTTCAAAATTGTGCAAACGTGGCTATAAAACGTTGGAAACACTGTAATTATCAGATTAAATTGACTAGGAACCTTTTGTAGTTTCGTCAAATCCGTCAATAAGTGGCTATAAAATTATTGCAATACTGTATGTACCACAAAGTGGCCTTCAAGCTCTGCCCTTACTGTACTGAAAAAGTCGTCCAAAAGTGGGTATAAAACGTTGGTAACACTGCAATTACCAGATTAAATAGGCCAAGAACTTTTGGTAGTTTTGTCAAAACCATTCAAAAGAAGTTATAAAACCTTTGCAATACTGTATGTACCACAAAAATAGCCGTCTAGCTCTGCCCTTACTGTACTGTAAATGTCGTCGGAAAGTGGCTATAAAGCGTTGGTAACAATGTAATTACCAAATTAAAAGGGCTAGGAACCTTGGTTAGTACAGGCAAAATCGTGAAAACGTGGCTAAAAAACGTTGAAAACACTGTAATTATCAGATTAAATGGGCTAGTAACCTGTAATAGTATTTCCAAATCCAGCCATAAGTGGTTATAAAACTTTGGCAATACTGTATGTACCACACAATGGCCGTCTAGCTCCAACTTTACTGTACTGTAAAATTAGTTTAAAAGTGGCTATAAAACGTTGGGAACACTGCAATTATTAAATTATATGGGCTAGGAACCTTTATTAGTATTGTCCAAATCATACAAACGTGGCTATAAAATGTTGGCAACACTGCAATTATCAGATTAAATGGGCTAAGAACTTTTGGTAGTTTTGTCAAATCCATCCAAAAGTGGTTATAAAACTCTTGCAATACTGTATGTACCACAAAAATAGCCGTCTAGCTCCGCCTTTGCTGTACTGTAAATGTCGTCCGAAAGTGGCTATAAAACGTTGGTAACACTTCAATTTCTAAATTAAATGGGCTGGGAACCTTTGTTAGTATTGGCAAAATCATGAAAACGTGGCTATAAAACGTTGGAAACACTGTAATTATCAGATTAAACGGGCTAGTAACTTTTAATAGTATTTCCAAATCCAGCCATAAGTGTTTATAAAACTTTGGCAATACTGTATGTACCACACAATGGCCGTCTAGCTCCAACTTTACTGTACTGTAAAAGTAGTCTAAAAGTGGCTATAAAACGTTGGCAATACTGCAATTTCCAGATTTAATGGGCTGGGAACCTTTGTTAATATTTTCAAAATTGTGCAAACGTGGCTATAAAACGTTGGAAACACTGTAATTATCAGATTAAATTGACTAGGAACCTTTTGTAGTTTCGTCAAATCCGTCAATAAGTGGCTATAAAATTATTGCAATACTGTATGTACCACAAAGTGGCCTTCAAGCTCTGCCCTTACTGTACTGAAAAAGTCGTCCAAAAGTGAGTATAAAACGTTGGTAACACTGCAATTACCAGATTAAATAGGCCAAGAACTTTTGGTAGTTTTGTCAAAACCATTCAAAAGAAGTTATAAAACCTTTGCAATACTGTATGTACCACAAAAATAGCCGTCTAGCTCTGCCCTTACTGTACTGTAAATGTCGTCGGAAAGTGGCTATAAAGCGTTGGTAACAATGTAATTACCAAATTAAAAGGGCTAGGAACCTTGGTTAGTACAGGCAAAATCGTGAAAACGTGGCTAAAAAACGTTGAAAACACTGTAATTATCAGATTAAATGGGCTAGTAACCTGTAATAGTATTTCCAAATCCAGCCATAAGTGGTTATAAAACTTTGGCAATACTGTATGTACCAGACAATGGCCGTCTAGCTCCAACTTTACTGTACTGTAAAAGTAGTTTAAAAGTGGCTATAAAACGTTGGCAACACTGCATTTATTAAATTATATGGGCTAGGAACCTTTATTAGTATTGTCCAAATCATACAAACGTGGCTATAAAATGTTGGGAACACTGCAATTATCAGATTAAATGGGCTAAGAACTTTTGGTAGTTTTGTCAAATCCATCCAAAAGTGGTTATAAAACTCTTGCAATACTGTATGTACCACAAAAATAGCCGTCTAGCTCCGCCTTTGCTGTACTGTAAATGTCGTCCGAAAGTGGCTATAAAACGTTGGTAACAGTTCAATTTCTAAATTAAATGGGCTGGGAACCTTTGTTAGTATTGGCAAAATCATGAAAACGTGGCTATAAAACGTTGGAAACACTGTAATTATCAGATTAAACGGGCTAGTAACTTTTAATAGTATTTCCAAATCCAGCCATAAGTGTTTATAAAACTTTGGCAATACTGTATGTACCACACAATGGCCGTCTAGCTCCAACTTTACTGTACTGTAAAAGTAGTCTAAAAGTGGCTATAAAACGTTGGCAATACTGCAATTTCCAGATTTAATGGGCTGGGAACCTTTGTTAATATTTTCAAAATTGTGCAAACGTGGCTATAAAATGTTGGAAACACTGTAATTATCAGATTAAATGGGCTAAGAACTTTTGGTAGTTTTGTCAAATCCATCCAAAACTGGTTATAAACTCTTGCAATATTGTATGTACCACAAAAATAGCCGTCTAGCTCCGCCTTTGCTGTACTGTAAATGTCGTCCGAAAATGGCTATAAAATGTTGGTAACACTTCAATTTCTAAATTAAATTGACTGGGAACCTTGCTTATTATTGGAAAAGTCATGAAAACGTGGCTATAAAATGTTGAAAACACTATAATTATCAAATTAAATGGGCTAGTAACCTTTAATGGTATTTCCAAATCCAGCCATAAGTTGTTATAAAACTTTGGCAATACTGTATGTACCACACAATGGCTGTCTAGCTCCAACTTTACTATACTGTAAAAGTAGTTTAAAAGTGGCTATAAAACGTTGGAAACACTGTAATTATCAGATTAAATCGACTAGGAACCTTTCGTAGTTTCGTCAATTCCGTCAGTAAGTGGCTATTAAATTATTGCAATGCTGTATGTACCACAAAGTGGCCGTCAAGCTCTGCCCTTACTGTACTGAAAAAGTCGTCCAAAAGTGGCTATAAAACGTTGGTAACACTGCAATTACCAGACTAAATGGGCTAAGATTTTTTGGTAGTTTTGTCAAAACCATTTAAAAGAAGTTATAAAACCTTTGCAATACTGTATGTACCACAAAAATAGCCGTCTAGCTCTGCCCTTACTGTACTGTAAATGTCGTCCGAAAATGGCTATAAAACGTTGGTAACAATGTAATTACCAAATTAAAAGGGCTAGGAAACTTGGTTAGTATTGGCAAAATCGTGAAAACGTGGCTAAAAAACGTTGAAAACACTGTAATTATCAGATTAAATGGGCTAGTAACCTGTAATAGTATTTCCAAATCCAGCCATAAGTGGTTATAAAACTTTGGCAATACTGTATGTACCAGACAATGGCCGTCTAGCTCCAACTTTACTATACTGTAAAAGTAGTTTAAAAATGGCTATAAAATGTTGGGAACACTGCAATTATTAAATTATATGGGCTAGGAACCTTTATTAGTATTGTCCAAACCATACAAACGTGGCTATAAAATGTTGGCAACACTGCAATTATCAGATTAAATGGGCTAAGAACTTTTGGTAGTTTTGTCAAATCCATCCAAAAGTGGTTATAAAACTCTTGCAATACTGTATGTACCACAAAAATAGCCGTCTAGCTCCGCCTTTGCTGTACTGTAAATGTCGTCCGAAAGTGGCTATAAAACGTTGGTAACACTTCAATTTCTAAATTAAATGGGCTGGGAACCTTTGTTAGTATTAGCAAAATCATGAAAACGTGGCTATAAAACGTTGGAAACACTGTAATTATCAGATTAAACGGGCTAGTAACTTTTAATAGTATTTCCAAATCCAGCCATAAGTGTTTATAAAACTTTGGCAATACTGTATGTACCACACAATGGCCGTCTAGCTCCAACTTTACTGTACTGTAAAAGTAGTCTAAAAGTGGCTATAAAACGTTGGCAATACTGCAATTTCCAGATTTAATGGGCTGGGAACCTTTGTTAATATTTTCAAAATTGTGCAAACGTGGCTATAAAACGTTGGAAACACTGTAATTATCAGATTAAATTGACTAGGAACCTTTTGTAGTTTCGTCAAATCCGTCAATAAGTGGCTATAAAATTATTGCAATACTGTATGTACCACAAAGTGGCCTTCAAGCTCTGCCCTTACTGTACTGAAAAAGTCGTCCAAAAGTGGCTATAAAACGTTGGTAACACTGCAATTACCAGATTAAATAGGCCAAGAACTTTTGGTAGTTTTGTCAAAACCATTCAAAAGAAGTTATGAAACCTTTGCAATACTGTATGTACCACAAAAATAGCCGTCTAGCTCTGCCCTTACTGTACTGTAAATGTCGTCGGAAAGTGGCTATAAAGCGTTGGTAACAATGTAATTACCAAATTAAAAGGGCTAGGAACCTTGGTTAGTACAGGCAAAATCGTGAAAACGTGGCTAAAAAACGTTGAAAACACTGTAATTATCAGATTAAATGGGCTAGTAACCTGTAATAGTATTTCCAAATCCAGCCATAAGTGGTTATAAAACTTTGGCAATACTGTATGTACCAGACAATGGCCGTCTAGCTCCAACTTTAATGTACTGTAAAAGTAGTTTAAAAGTGGCTATAAAACGTTGGCAACACTGCATTTATTAAATTATATGGGCTAGGAACCTTTATTAGTATTGTCCAAATCATACAAACGTGGCTATAAAATGTTGGGAACACTGCAATTATCAGATTAAATGGGCTAAGAACTTTTGGTAGTTTTGTCAAATCCATCCAAAAGTGGTTATAAAACTCTTGCAATACTGTATGTACCACAAAAATAGCCGTCTAGCTCCGCCTTTGCTGTACTGTAAATGTCGTCCGAAAGTGGCTATAAAACGTTGGTAACAGTTCAATTTCTAAATTAAATGGGCTGGGAACCTTTGTTAGTATTGGCAAAATCATGAAAACGTGGCTATAAAACGTTGGAAACACTGTAATTATCAGATTAAACGGGCTAGTAACTTTTAATAGTATTTCCAAATCCAGCCATAAGTGTTTATAAAACTTTGGCAATACTGTATGTACCACACAATGGCCGTCTAGCTCCAACTTTACTGTACTGTAAAAGTAGTCTAAAAGTGGCTATAAAACGTTGGCAATACTGCAATTTCCAGATTTAATGGGCTGGGAACCTTTGTTAATATTTTCAAAATTGTGCAAACGTGGCTATAAAACGTTGGAAACACTGTAATTATCAGATTAAATTGACTAGGAACCTTTTGTAGTTTCGTCAAATCCGTCAATAAGTGGCTATAAAATTATTGCAATACTGTATGTACCACAAAGTGGCCTTCAAGCTCTGCCCTTACTGTACTGAAAAAGTCGTCCAAAAGTGGCTATAAAACGTTGGTAACACTGCAATTCCCAGATTAAATAGGCCAAGAACTTTTGGTAGTTTTGTCAAAACCATTCAAAAGAAGTTATAAAACCTTTGCAATACTGTATGTACCACAAAAATAGCCGTCTAGCTCTGCCCTTACTGTACTGTAAATGTCGTCCGAAAGTGGCTATAAAGCGTTGGTAACAATGTAATTACCAAATTAAAAGGGCTAGGAACCTTGGTTAGTACAGGCAAAATCGTGAAAACGTGGCTAAAAAACGTTGAAAACACTGTAATTATCAGATTAAATGGGCTAGTAACCTGTAATAGTATTTCCAAATCCAGCCATAAGTGGTTATAAAACTTTGGCAATACTGTATGTACCAGACAATGGCCGTCTATCTCCAACTTTACTGTACTGTAAAAGTAGTTTAAAAGTGGCTATAAAACGTTGGCAACACTGCAATTATTAAATTATATGGGCTAGGAACCTTTATTAGTATTGTCCAAATCATACAAACGTGGCTATAAAATGTTGGCAACACTGCAATTATCAGATTAAATGGGCTAAGAACTTTTGGTAGTTTTGTCAAATCCATCCAAAAGTGGTTATAAAACTCTTGCAATACTGTATGTACCACAAAAATAGCCGTCTAGCTCCGCCTTTGCTGTACTGTAAATGTCGTCCGAAAGTGGCTATAAAACGTTGGTAACAGTTCAATTTCTAAATTAAATGGGCTGGGAACCTTTGTTAGTATTGGCAAAATCATGAAAACGTAGCTATAAAACGTTGGAAACACTGTAATTATCAGATTAAACGGGCTAGTAACTTTTAATAGTATTTCCAAATCCAGCCATAAGTGTTTATAAAACTTTGGCAATACTGTATGTACCACACAATGGCCGTCTAGCTCCAACTTTACTGTACTGTAAAAGTAGTCTAAAAGTGGCTATAAAACGTTGGCAATACTGCAATTTCCAGATTTAATGGGCTGGGAACCTTTGTTAATATTTTCAAAATTGTGCAAACGTGGCTATAAAACGTTGGAAACACTGTAATTATCAGATTAAATTGACTAGGAACCTTTTGTAGTTTCGTCAAATCCGTCAATAAGTGGCTATAAAATTATTGCAATACTGTATGTACCACAAAGTGGCCTTCAAGCTCTGCCCTTACTGTACTGAAAAAGTCGTCCAAAAGTGGCTATAAAACGTTGGTAACACTGCAATTACCTAATTAAATGGGCTGGGAACGTTGAATAGTATTGTAAAAAAACGTGCAAACGTTGCTATAAAACGTTGAAAACACTGCATTTATCAGATTAAATGGGCTAGGAACCTTTAGTAATATTGTCAAATCCATCCAAAAGTTGCTATAAAACATTGGCAATACTGTAATTACCAGATAAAATTCCCTACGAACCTTTGGTAATATTGTCAAAATTGTGCAAAAGTGGTAATAAAACGTTGGCAACACTATAATTACCACATAAATAGTGCTAGGAACCTTTGGTAGTAGATGGATGGATGGTGAAAGAGTAGAGGAGGATGGAGGAAAAGGGTGGAAGAGTGGAATAGAGATTGGAGTAGTTAAGATGGAGGGATGGTGGGAGAGTGGAGGAGGGATTGGATATATGTATGTATGTATGTATGTAATTGCCTAACCTAAATTCAACATTCATATTTTTATTATTATTATTATTATTATTGATGTTGTTGTTGTTGTTGACTAAAGGAAGCTCTTTAATATAACACAAGAACAAAGGCCTTATTCATTCCATCAATACGGCTTTACAAAAAAATATATCAACTTTCGACAATTATTTTTATCACGGGTAGACTTTTGAAAATTATCCACTTTTATTCTTGTCTGCTTTGTGTATGTTTTGGTTCATATCTGTTTGAATTATATGCTTTTTCAAAATACTTGTACACACACACACACACACACACACACACACCAATAAAAATAGTAATGCCAATTTATTGTCACTATATATATATATATATATATATTAGTAATAACAAAAAATAATAATAATAATAATAACAAGAATAAAAATAAGTAATAATAAAAATAGCAATAATAAAAATAATAATGATGACAATAACAACAGAAATTCTCAGATAAAAAAATGCTGGTTTTATTTTGTTAGAACATTTTTTTATCGGATAATTTCTTATAAATACATCATTTATATTATTTTTTAGGGAGGGAGGGTTTAGAAATGGAAGACTGTGAGAGGTTGGGATTGTTATTGTTTATTGTTGCTGCTGTTGTTGTTGTTGTTGTTGTTGTTTTATTGATTAGTGGTGGTCGTAGTATGCATGTATGTATGTCTAAATATATGTATGTATATTTCTATGTATGTATGTATATTTCTATGCATATATGTATATTTCTATGTATGTACAGTATTTATATTTCTATGCATGTATGTATGTATATTTCTTTGTATATATGTATGTATGTATGTACAGTACATATGTATATTTCAATGTATGTAACTATATATATATGCATGTTTCTATATATATATATATATATTCACTGTATGTATACGAGTATATCTAATAGGTGTACATATATGCACTGTACATACATATGTATTAAATGGGTACCGTATGTAGGTAGGTGTGTATGTATGTGTGTATGTATGTGAGGGTGGCCAATTGAAAACAGGGAGTGGGTAGGGAGAGGTAAAGTGCTCCCTGTGGTGTAACTATCTCTCTCTCTCTCTCTCTCTCTCTCTCTCTCTCTCCAACCAGCTGTCCATTCACTCTAATGTATTTACGGATGAGGTAGTTTCATTAACCTCAAGTTCTCTCTCTCTCTCTCTCTCACTCTCTGTATGTCTCTCTCTCTCTCTCTCACTCTCTGTATGTCTCTCTCTCTCTCTCTCTCACTCTCTGTATGTCTCTCTCTCTCTCTCTCTCACTCTCTGTATGTCTCTCTCTCTCTCTCTCACTCTCTGTATGTCTCTCTCTCTCTCTTCTCTCTCACTCTCTGTATGTCTCTCTCTCTCTCTCTCTCTCACTCTCTGTATTTCTCTCTCTCTCACTCTCTCTCTCACTCTGTATGTCTCTCTCTCTCTCTCTCTCTCTCTCTCTCTCTCTCTCTCTCTCTCTCTCTCTCTCTCTCTCTCTCTCTCTCTCTCCACACAAAAGAAAAATGAAAAGAGCCACACACACACACACACACACACACACACATACACAGCCTTACATATGCATAACGTGCGTGTCCGCGAGCGCGCTAATAGACTGGGCAGAGGGGAAAAAAAATACCGAAGGAAATGTATACCCAGGAATTAGGGTCGTAAAGCGAGAGAGAGAGAGAGAGAGAGAGAGAGAGAGAGAGAGAGAGAGAGAGAGAGAGAGAGAGAGAGAGAGAGATGGTACCACATCACACACACACACACACACAGAGAGAGAGAGAGAGAGAGAGAGAGAGAGAGAGAGAGAGAGAGAGAGAGAGAGAGAGATGGGTACACACACACACACAAAGAGAGAGAGAGAGAGAGAGAGAGAGAGAGAGAGAGAGAGAGAGAGAGAGAGAGAGAGAGAGAGAGAGATTTGGTTCCACAGTCTTTTGAAAGAGTGAAAGGCAGGAAGGAAGAAAGGTGGTCAGATTAGCTGTTTGGTTTCTACACACACACACACATACACACACACACTATTCATTCCAATACACACACACGCACACACACACACACACTATCCATTCCAATACACACACACCACACATACACACACACACACTATCCATTCCAATACACACACACACACACACACACACACACACACACATGAGCACACTAAAACTTTTGCACACACACACACACACACACACTCACTACACACACACACCACACTAGAAATGAAAGAAATAAGGAAAAAAAGGAAAGAAAGATTAAAGAGGCGAAAAAGATCGAAAGGGAAAGAGAAAAAGGGAGGGAAGGAAATCAGGAATGAAGGAAGGGAAAGAGGGAAAAGAAAGGAAAGAAGGAGAAGAAAAATTGTGAGTAAAATGTAATGAATAAAAAAGAGAGTAAATGAGGAGATAAGGTATTAAAAGTGAAACGAAGGAAGGAAGGTAGAAAGGAAGAGAAGAAGAAATTGGAATAAAACGATTGCTAACGAGGAGGGAGAAAATATAAATGAGGAGAAGAAGGAAGGAAGGGAAGGAAGGAGAGAGGGAGGATGAAGGAGGGAGGAATTGAAAGAAGATGGAGGATGGATGGAGGGAAGGAAGCAGAGAGGGGGATGGAGGGAACAGAGAGGGAGAAAGGAAAGGAAGAAGGTAAGGAAGGAAGGAAGGAAAGATGGATGGAAGAGAGAGGGAGGAAGGAAAAGAGGGAGGGAGGTAAGGAAGGAAGGAAGGATGAAGGGAACAGAGAGGAAGGAAGGATGGAGGGAATAGAGAGGAAGGAAGGATGGAGGGAAGAAAGAGGGAGGAAGAGGAAGCATGGAGGGAGGATAGTAAGGAGAGAAGGAGGAAAGGAAGGAGAGAAGGAATGAAGGAGGACAGGAAGGAGAGAAGGATGAATGTGTATATATGTATATAATATAGAATAGTGAGTTGTTTCTGTGTATATATATATATTATTACCACCTCATTCCCATTCTCTCTCTCTCTCTCTCTCTCTCTCTCTCTCTCTCTCCCTCACATCTCTCTCCCCTCCTCCCTCTCCCTCACATCTCTCCCTCTCCACTCATCCTCACAATCTCTCCCTCTCACTCACATCTCTCCCTCTCACTCACATCTCTCCCTCTCCCTCTTCCTCTCCCTCTCCCTCACATCTCTCTCCCTCTCCCTCACATCTCTCTCCCTCTCCCTCACATCTCTCTCCCTCTCCCTCACATCTCTCTCCCTCTCCCTCACATCTCTCTCCTTCACCCTTCCCTCTCCCTCTCCCTCCCTCTCCCTCTCCCTCCCTCTCCCTCTCCCTCCCTCTCCCTCTCCCTCACATCTCTCCCTCTCCCTCCCTCTCCTTCTCCCCTTACCTACCCCTCTCCCTCACATCTCTCTCCCTCTCCCTCACATCTCACCCTCCTCTCAGCACACCCTTCCCTCACACCTCACACACACCACTCCCTCACACACCCCTTCCCACTCCCTCACACCTCACACACACCACTCCCTCACACACCCTTCCCTCTCCCTCACACTCCCTCACACCTCACTTTCCCTGCCTCACACCTCACGACATGGGACTGTTTTTTACCTGCCACTAAAACACAATGACACGTTCTCTTGTTCCTCATCAACCCTCATTCCTCATCATTCTCTCTTATTCATTCTTTTTTTTCTCATTCTTCTTTCTTCCTCATTTCTTTTCTTCATTCCTCATCATTCTTTCTTCTTCATTCTTTTTTTCCTCATTCCTCATTGTTCTTTTTTTCTTCATTCTTTTTTTTCTCATTCTTCTTTCTTCCTCATTTCTTTTCTTCATTCCTCATCATTCTTTCTTCCTCATTTCTTTTCCTCATTCCTCATTGTTCTTTCTTCTTCAT
>JAWQEG010007499.1:0-32908 GCA_033782935.1 Petrolisthes cinctipes
GTAGTGGTAATGGTAGTGGTAGTAGTGGTGGTGTTGGTGGTAGTGGTAGTGGGGGTGGTAGTGGTAATGGTGGTGGTAATGGTGGTGGTAGTAGTGGTGGTGTTGGTGGTGGTGGTAATGGTGGTGGTAGTGGTAGGGGTAATGATGGTGGTAGTGGTGGGGGTAATGGTGGTGGTAATGGTGGTGGTAGTGGTGGGGGTAATGGTGGTGGTAGTGGTGGGGGTAATGGTGGTGGTAGTGGTGGTGGTGTTGGTGGTGGTAGTAGTGGTGGTGTTGGTGTTGGTGGTGGTGGTAGTAGTGGTGGTGGTGGTGGTGGTGGTGGTAATGGTGGTGGTAGTGGTAGTGGTAGTAGTGGTAGTAGTGGTGGTAGTGGTGGTAGTGGTGGTAGTAGTGGTGGTAGTGGTGGTGGTAGTGGTGGTAGTATTGGTAGTAGTGGTAGTGGTGGTAGTAGTGGTGGTAGTAGTGGTGGTAGTGGTAGTGGTGGTGGTGGTGGTGGTAGTAGTGGTGGTAATGGTAGTGGTGGTGGTGATGGTGGTGGTGGTGGTGGTGGTGGTGGTAGTAGTATTGGTGGTGGTGGTGGTGGTGGTGGTGATAGTAGTAGTAGTGGTGGTGGTGGTGGTAGTGGTGGTGGTGGTGGTGGTGGTGGTAGTAGTAGTGGTGTTGGTAGTGGTAGTAGTAGTGGTGTTGGTAGTGGTAGTAGTAGTGCTGGTAGTGGTAGTGGTGGCATCATGGTAGAGGCAGGTCTATACAGTAAACAGAATGATGAGCTGCTAGAATAATAATTGGGATGGGTGGGTGGGTAGCTTAGTTGGGTACCACCATAACTGTTGTCGTGGTGTCAAGCTGCTACAGTGGATGGTATTAATGTATTTACAGTATTGCTGCTGCTGTGTGTCCCCCTCTCACCCAAGGCAGTTTATTGACAGATACAGACAGACAGACAGACAGAGAGTGAGCAAATCCTATGAACCCTAAGCTGTCAATCTAGGGTACTACGAATTTCAAGTACGAGAACAGTAGTAAGCAAAACAAAAAAATAATAAAAACAAATAATAAAAATCCACCTTGTGTTCAAAGAGATAAATGGCCTGATAATTGTTCTTTTTACCCTCCCAATGATAGAAGCAATAACAGAAAAATACGCTGGAAATAAAAACAAACATAAAAACATACATTACGCCACTGAAACAAATAATTGGAAAAAAAACAGAAAAAAAAATGGAAAAAACATTACGAACTGAAACAAATCTTTGAAAAAAAAACAATAAAATAAAAAAACATGCTGAAAAAAACATTACGAACTGAAACAAATCTTTGGAAAAAACAGTAAAAAAAAAAACAGTATAAAAACCACAGAGCTATACACATGGAGCGCGCAACCCCCCCCCCCCCCCTGGCGTGTCACCACCGGAAGTGCGTTGGCGGCCATGATACGTGCCCATCCCCTCAACCCGCCAGCCTGTTAGATTATGCCAGGGTAAGATATTATTTCATTTATTCGGTCTTTTATTGATGATATGGTATATTAACTACATTATAGTGACTCACAATATATGAATAAGTATTTCTTTAACCGATATATCAGTGAATGGCTAATTAAATATAAATACATTTCGGTTAATAGGTGAAATGAGTTAGATAAACAAAACTATCGTTGGCTCTCATCCACAGTCACCTTCTTATAATATATATATACAACGTACTTAATCTCTATTATGATAAGTATTTTATGTTCACATTGTTCAGTATGTATGTATGTCACACTAGAGTAATATGTGTGTATATATGCATGTCACACTAGAATGTGTGTATGCATGTATGTCACACTAGAGTAATATGTATGTATGTATATATGTCACACTAGAGTAATATGTATGTATGTTTGAATGTCACACTAGAGTAATATGTATGTATGTATGTAAGGTAAGTGGAGGGAGAGGGAGACAGATTACAGTTATATATATTTGTCTTGTTTAATAAACCAGTTTAAGTTTAATTTCTTTGCATAATTTTCCGTATGGACATTATCTTAGCCTTGTTAATTGATTTAACAAAACCTGCATAATTAAATAACAAGATACAATGCTTTACAAATCAGGGAAATGTCAATAACTGTGGATAGAAACATACTATACAAGTACAGCTCCGGACAGATCAAGGGTCCACACTCCATCCACCAGCGACTTGGTTTGTTCCTCGTCGGATCTGGTAACAGTTGCAGGTGGAAGGAGGGGGGATGTTAGTGGGAGAGGAGGAGAGAAATGTGGGCGGGGCTATATAGGAGGTAATGTAGAGAAGACGTGTGTCAGGAGGAATGAATGAAGCATACACTGTATCGAATCACCAATAGTATAAAGCAGGGTTCCTCAAACTTTTTCAGTCATGACCCAGTTTTTACTATGACAACATTCTCGCGACCCATACAGAAAGATATTTTACAAATGACCAGAATTATCAACCTAAGAAAATACAAGGCCAGAAACTGAAACGCAATAATTATGATAAAAAGGCATTCTAACCAGAATTATAAACACTGCCTCACCTACTCCTCCCTCTCTCTCTCTCTCATTCTCTCTCAAGAAGGCTAATATTTGTGCAATGATTTTGTTTTATTGATAATTAAATATATGAATATTCGATTATAATAATATGTTAGGTGGATTCATGTATGAACTTCATATTAATTTTATTGTCACGAACATTATTATTCTATTTTATTCATGTATTTATTTTTGTGAGCCTGCGACCCAGTTTGGAGGAATTCGGGACCCGTAATTTGAAGAACCCGGGTTTAAAGAAGTGCATACTGCATTAACGTAGGTGGATATAGGAGAGAAGAAATGTGATGATTTGAGGCAAGGGTGAGGAGGAAGAGGGTAAGAAAAATGAAGGTGATTAGTTGAAAAGTAATAACAAACATATATAATTAGAATATCTGTTACATTATATCCTTTAAATAAAGGCACTGTCTTTTGTTCACCATCGTAGTGGGATAGACTAGTGAATATATATTATCCTTTGGATATTAGACAGCTATCCCTGTATTCCTTTTATCCCTCGTGCTTGCCCCGTTGGGGGGGGGGGGGGGTATTGCCTGTAATGCTGTGGGCAATACTTTAAGGGTTTTGGCGCCCCTTCGGCCCCAGCCACTAGCTTTTAGTTTTTGAACTATCTCTCTTGTCTTTCTATTTCCTTCCTGCTTGCTGTCTCACCTCTCTATCACCGTTTTCTGGCGCTATATGACCTCGCTGTTGCGGCGCTTAATATCAATCAATCAATCAACCTCTACATATTGAGAACCAAAATGCGATCAACAACATAATCTCAGCCGTAGTTTTTCGAATCACATTAAAACTTTTTAAGAACGAATGAGAAGGTTGAAAATATGAGAAAGAAAAGATAAACGGTAAGAAAGGAGGGAAGGGCAAGCGAGAGAGGGATTAGACAGTAGGGAGGATATGTAAGGTTGCCAGTTACTTGAGAGATACTGTAATATATATAGCCTATGCATAAAATTAGACCAAGTTTATTGAAAACGCCATATAGCGGCGTCTATTTAAGTTTAACATCGATTATTTTTAAGGAAATGCATTGTTTAGAAGAACAAATCCTGGTAAATATATTAATGAATTTATTGACAAATATGATTATTAAAAAAGTTAGAAAATTAAACCGTCTTTTGCCGAAAAAAAAAAAAAAACAGCTGGGCTTGGGAGAAGGTGATAAATAGGGTGGACTACTAGCACAAGGGATTTGATTGATATTAGGTAGCGCAACAGCGAGGTCAAATAGCACCAGTAAAAGGTGATAGAGAGGTGAGACAGCAAGCAGGAAGGAAATAGAAAGAAAAGAGAGATAGTTGAAGAACTAAAAGCTAGTGGCTGGGGCCGAAGGGGCGCCAAAACCCTTAAAGTATTGCCCACAGCATTACAGGCAATACCCCCCCCCCCCTACGGGGCAAGCACGAGGGATAAAAGGAAAACAGGGATAGCTGTCTAATATCCAAAGGATAATATATATTCAGTAGTCTATCCCACTACGATGGTGAACAAAAGACAGTGCCTTTATTTAAAGGATATAATGTAACAGATATTCTAATTATATTTGTTTGTTATTACTTTTCAACTAATCACCTTCATTTTTCTTACCCTCTTCCCCCTCACCCTCGCCTCAAATCATCACATTTCTTCTCTCCTATATCCACCTACGTTAATGCAGTATGCACTTCTTTAAACCCGGGTTCTTCAAATTACGGGTCCCGAATTCCTCCAAACTGGGTCGCAGGCTCACAAAAATAAATACATGAATAAAATAGAATAATAATGTTCGTGACAATAAAATTAATATGAAGTTCATACATGAATCCACCTAACATATTTTTATAATCGAATATTCATATATTTAATTATCAATAAAACAAAATCATTGCACAAATATTAGCCTTCTTGAGAGAGAATGAGAGAGAGAGAGAGAGGGAGGAGTAGGTGAGGCAGTGTTTATAATTCTGGTTAGAATGCCTTTTTATCATAATTATTGCGTTTCAGTTTCTGGCCTTGTATTTTCTTAGGTTGATAATTCTGGTCATTTGTAAAATATCTTTCTGTATGGGTCGCGAGAATGTTGTCATAGTAAAAACTGGGTCATGACTGAAAAAGTTTGAGGAACCCTGCTTTATACTATTGGTGATCCGATACAGTGTATGCTTCATTCATTCCTCCTGACACACGTCTTCTCTACATTACCTCCTATATAGCCCCGCCCACATTTCTCTCCTCCTCTCCCACTAACATCCCCCCTCCCTCCACCTGCAACTGTTACCAGATCCGACGAGGAACAAACCAAGTCGCTGGTGGATGGGGTGTGGACCCTTGATCTGTCCGGAGCTGTACGTACGGGAGTTCAAAGCGCAGAGCTATCTATACACATAGAGCGATCGCCTTGTGGTGACACTCCTCCCCTATCTAATAACACAGGGTCGATCGCTCTATGTTTGTAGCTCTGTGGTAAAAACATTACGAACCGAAACATAATTGAAAAAAAAACTGTAAAATAAAAAAGTCTGAAAAAAAATTACGAACTGAAATAAATAATTGAAAAAACAGTAAAATAAAAAACAGGCTGAAAAAACAACGAAATGAACAGAGAACGAAATGAATAGAGAACGAAATGAACAGAGATCGACGTGAACAGAACGAAATGAACAGAACGAAATGAACAGAGAACGAAAGGCAAAATTTAACAGAGATACATAGACAGACAGACAGACAGACAAAAAAAAAAAAAAAAAAAAACTGCTACGGACACCAAAACGAGAAAATTAAAATAATAGCACCACCACAACACCCACACAAGAAACTACTGAAATAATACCCACATCAGAGATAATACCACCAAGACAACAACAACAACACCAAGGAAATCATACCCATACCAGAGATAATACCACCAAGACAACAACAACAACAACACCAAGGAAATCATACCCATACCAGAGATAATACCACCAAGACAACAACAACAACAACAACACCAAGAAAATCATACCCATACCAGAGATAATACCACCAAGACAACAACAACAACAACAACACCAAGAAAATCATACCCATACCAGAGATAATACCACCAAGACAACAACAACAACAACACCAAGGAAATCATACCCATACCAGAGATAATACCGCCAAGACAACAACAACAACAACACCAAGGAAATCATACCCATACCAGAGATAATACCACCAAGACAACAACAACAACAACAACACCAAGAAAATCATACCCATACCAGAGATAATACCACCAAGACAACAACAACAACAACACCAAGGAAATCATACCCATACCAGAGATAATACCACCAAGACAACAACAACAACAACACCAAGGAAATCATACCATACCAGACATAATACCGCCAAGACAACAACAACAACTAGAAGAAAATCATACCAGAACCACCAAGAATACCACCAAAACAAATGGAAAAGTAACCAAAACAATGACGACGACGGGAAAGTTTGTTTGGCCTTTTCCCGTCATGCCTCTTGTGGCGGGACGGGACCCAGGCAATTACCAAGACTAATATTAGGCGGGTAAGCAGAAGCCCAAATAGGCAATTAATTTAGTCAATGATGCTTGCCGGGCCAGCCTTAATTAATGAGTGCCGGGTGGGAGGGTGGATGGATAGGTTAGGTGGTTGGAGGGTAGGGTTGGTCAAGTTGTTGGTACAGTTGGACACATGAATGGGTGGTACAGCCCAAGTGAAAGATGGTCAATTTCTATCAATATCAAGTTCCTTACTGCCAAATAGGAGACATCAGGGGCAGAAGTCAGTATTGAGAATGGTAATAAAAAGCAACTACATCATAATAGACACTGGTTAGGTTATATTAGGTTGGTAAATAAGAGGGGCAGAAGTCAGTATTGAGGATGGTAATAAAAAGCAACTACCTGATAATAGACACTGGTTACTCGAATGGGACAAGTATCTTTCACCTGGGCTGTACCACACATTCATGTGTCCAACTGTACATACGTGGGTGGGTAGATGGGTGTGTGGGTGGGGTCAAATTATTGGTACATTCGTGGGTGGGTGAGTGGGTGGATGGATGGATGGGGTCAAGTGTTTTGGTCGGAGGGGGAGTGGATGGATAGTAGTAACATAGCCAGGCATCCTATTTGTGTCCACCTCTCTCTCTCTCTCTCTCTCTCTCTCTCTCTAGTCGGCGTCACAAGCTGAGAACACACAAACACACACACACACACACACACTTGCATTTTTCTCTTCGTAATGACTGCACACATTACCTATCCTCCTTGGTTTGTTATGCTACCCCCTACTTCCCCTCCTCCATTCTCCCTCACCCCTCCTCCTCCACCTCTCCCTCCCCCACCCCCCCCTCCTCCACTCTCCCTCCCCCAGGTAAGGATGGCAACACTGTACTAATGTCAATTGTTTTGGCAACACTCGCCACATACCGCTGAAGCTCTTTTGTTTATTTATATCGACGCACGTAAATCATAAAGAGAATGTTGTAGCCTTTCGTTGCAGATTTTTGAAATAGATTATAAAAAGAAACGATGAAGGAAAAGAAATATATATAAGAAAGAGGATACGTAACAAGACTCTGAAGACATGACAAGTTAAAATCGATCTGAAGATGGAAAAATAATATCAGAAAGAGGAAATAAATACAATGACGCTGAAACGATGAAAAGTTACCCGATTTGGAAGAGAAACAAAAATATCACAATTTGTATCACAATTGAAAAAGGAAAACAGAATAATATCAGAAAGAGGAAATATGATAAGCCTGGAAAGATGACTAGCTGTATCGATTTGAAGAAGGAAAACATAATAATAATAATAATATCAGAAAGAGGAAATACAATACGACTGAAGCGAAGACAAGTTAAAAATATGGTCGCCTACAAGTTGTGATGCAGAACAATAGATGGCGCTTGTCCCTGGAAGTTTGTGAAGGAAAAAAAAATAAAAACGACCGAGTTATATTTCCTCCCTCACAATTCGCCAAAAGTTGGTCTGCTTTCCTTTTCCTTGCGGTGCAGTGTGTGTGTGTGTGTGTGTGTGTTGAGAAGGGTACAATTTATTTTTCGTGTGTGTGTGTGTGCTTGTTTCCGTATGAAAAGGGGACACGTTTGTGCGTGTGTGTCCACCTTGAGAACGGTACTGTACATATAAGTATTTTGTGTGTGTGTGTGTGTGAAGCTTAAAAGGAGTACAAGTTTTTATTATTATTATTATTATTATTATTATAATTATTATTATTATTTTTTTTTTTTTTTTTTTTTTTTTTTTTTTTTTTTTTTTTTTGTGCATGTGTGTAATGTTGCTAATTTATTACAGTGTCGTCTATAACTTGACTATCCTACCTAACTGGCCCCCTTCGCTGAACCCGGATTTTCTTAGTTGTTCCTGCATTGTCTTGGGATGAGGATTCTGGCTGGACGGATATCCCCAGTCTGTCAAAAGAGCGGTAAAGGAGGAATGGGTTGGTTATATGAGTGATAAAGGGACATAACACTTATAGTTAGTTAGTCAGCGCGTGCATGCGTGGGTGTTGTGAGCGATTGCTTATATGTGTGTGTGTGTGTGTGTGTGTGTGTGTGTCGAGAAATTGGTGACGTTGTTACAATACAGACAAACACTATAAAACACACTGCACCGCTTTTATTATGTATACGAGGATGCATAGATTTTTTTTTTCTATTCTATTATCATGTTTTTTTTGTTTTTTATTCGCAATGATGATAATAATAATAGTGTATAAAACACACTGCACTGTTTTTATTATGTATACGAGGATGCATAGTAATTATTATTATTATTTTTTATTTTTTGTCATGTTTTTGTGTTGTTTTTTATTCGCAATGATGATGATAATAGAATGCATAGATTTTTTGTTTGTTTCTATTCTGTTATCATGTTTTTTTTTTTATTATTCGCAATGATGCTAATTAGAGACCCCATATACAGAGACTGGACAGCCAAAATTTCTGCTGCTCGTTGATTGGCTGGTTGAATGGGGCGCCATGTTTGGTCATATTCGTCTCTGCCTGATAGCAGGTTCGGCACAATGTATATTTTGCTTTGACTATGATGCCTGACTGATTACTCGGGAGAGTATTGTTATATTTATGTAATATCTTCTTTAGATAAACCAGCAAGATAGTTTCTAGTCGACCTTCAACTCAACATAAATATTCCATGAAAACTTCCGTAAGCCTTACAGAATGCCGAACTGTATGGTGACGAATCAGTAATATAATACTGTACTTAACCATTCCATCGTGACAACAAATTCCCTCATATTTATGTGAACAGTATATAAACAGTAGTGTGTAAACGTTGGTAATATTCCTACGGAAACCATTTTCATGCAATAATTAATTAAACTAACCATAGTATCAAAGGTTTCACAGAAACCCTAAACACATTGACTACTGCTGTCGTCTTTCAGTCAAACGTCTTGGTTTAGTAGTGTCGTCTGGCAACTCGTCACGTCCTATCATGTGCTTTAAATAACGCCTACATGACGTATAATAGGATTTATAACTTCAGGGATCTTATAGTATTTAAAAATATATACCTGTATATGGAAAGAATGCAATTTTCGTCAACATTTTGCCCACGAATATCAGCAGGAGATTACTAGCTGGTAGTATCTAGCAACTATACATTTTTTCTATACTAACTTGAGAGGTATTGCAGAAAACACAAAAATGAGCAAGAATGGCGGCTGTCCAGTCTTTCTTATATAGGGTCTCTAATGCTAATAATAGTGAATAATAATATTTTTGCCTGTTAGGGTACGGATTATTTTTTTAAGCCGACAAAAATGCACTGATATCCCTTCTAAGTATCTATGGCGTTAAAGGTATTATATATATATTCTCTTGTTGGTAAATTGGAGTTGGAAGCCAAGAAAGAAGTACTGTACGTACACTGTATATTATGAAGCACCTGTTACATTTTTTTTTACCAGGTTTAATGGTTTAATTCTTTTGGTTTATTAGAGCTTCGTGTTTCCTCCAAAGTCTGCCAGAAAAAAAATGAAAAAACTGTTTGTTGCTTGGAATAGTTTGGAGGAATCAGTTGCTCCAGATTTACCAACAGTGTACTTACTATCCCCTTAACCCCTCCGGGACGGGCCAAGAATGAAATTACGTGCTGTGAGTACGGGTCCAATACTTACTTTAATCCTGCCTGTCCGGGTATTTCCCGGAAAATCACTCTACTTCTCTTACTCCCTACGTCTAAACTACAATACTGAACAACTTAAATTTGATTGTGTACTCACCATCAACTCCTCCTCTTTCCATTAAAACCAACCCTAGCTCTCTAGGACACTCCATTGCCGAGAAATCAAGTGAGGAATGGAGGTCACTTTTCCCGTGAGAGCGAGGCTGCGTTCGCTTTGTGAGCGTGGCTCTGACAAGGACTGGCGTGGGTGGAGAAAAGATGGCCGCCGGCAGAATGACGCAACACTTGCCTCCCCCGGGCGACACGTCGTACGGTTCGTGTGCATCCTACCATTACAGCCCCTGTATTATTTGTGTGGTTAGCTGACCATTCCAGAGTGGTTTTATGCCCTGGAGAGAAGCGTGGGAGTTATGTACAGTATTTACGCGAAACATTTTCAGTGTCATTCGCACCATTTGTTCATGTTCAACGTAAATATAAATGTGTCACTATCACTGTTATCCTTATTTTCTATATATTTTTGTATTTTGTTGTTTTAAATTTTTTATTATCATTTTTTCTATGCGTAAATGTGTCACTATCACTTTTCTTATAGCCTAATATGTACAAATGTGTCACTATCACGTCACTACAGCCTAAAATATATGTACAAATGTGTCACTATCACGTCACTACAGCCTAAAATATATGTACAAATGTGTCACTCTCACTTTTCTTATAGCCTAATAAGTACAAATGTGTCACTATCACGTCACTACAGCCTAAAATATATGTACAAATGTGTCACTCTCACTTTTCTTATAGCCTAAATAGTGTCACTGTCACCAAGTGTCACTGTCACTTTATTCGCATACTCCCATCACTTCCTGCTTCTATATATATTCCAATATATGGTAGTCTGAGAAGCAGTTTCCAGGGCATAACGGCACACAACATTCCTTGCACCAGAAGCGAGTTTCCTTGGACTTCTGGGGGTGACGTGTTGTGTGCCTGCAAACATAGCAGCGACGAGAGCCTGGACGTCCTGACGGCAACGGTGGCAGATTAGTGAGGTAGTGGCGAGCCATATAGCCACTCTGCTGCAACCTGTCAGGCCGTTGTGCCGCTGCCTGTCTGCCTTGCTGTGGTTGCACAGTGCTGAACCTCTCCAGGAGCTGAGATATCAACTCTAGCTCGAATTCCCGGAGTGCCAACTTGGAGTCAGGGTGATGCTGGAGGTAGAGTATATAACAGTTCAGCACTGTGACATCAAGAAGGTGGAAGAAAGCCTTCTTGTACCATTTACAAGTTTTTCTCAGACAATCGATGGAACTCACCATCATGTCTGACTTGTCAACGAGTCTCATATTGATGTTATAATCGAGCACAGCATCAGGCTTGTAGATGGTATCACCTGTGCCGCGCTCAGTCTTCCCAGAATCCTGCATCACGCCCCTGTTCACGGTGGTGAGCATATTGACGGGGCGTTTATCGTGCCATTTGATGGCCAGCATGTTCCCACATTTCTTTTTGATGCAGTCGCCCCTCCGGGTGAGAGGGAATGCTGGCCACCCCTTCCTGTTGACACGAATAGTTCCGCAGGATCCTGTTTGGTGCTGCAGGAGAAACTGGCTAAGTGCTGGAGAGGTGTAATAGTTATCAGTGTACAGGATGTGGTTGTTGTCAAGGTAATCCCCCATGAGTGCCTTGACAACACTCCCGCTGAAGCCAAGAGGGTCGTCGGCCGGGACATCCACATCCGTACCTGAATAGAGTATAAAATCCAACACATAGCCAGTCTTACAGTCGCAGATGACATAGAATTTGATGCCAAATCTATGCCTCTTTGACGGGATGTACTGGATGAAGGACAGTCTTCCCCTGAACAGCACCAGAGACTCGTCGATAACCACTTTCTGGAATGGTCGAAAAAATGCTCGTATTTTCTCCTGGAGGATAGACATTACTGGCCTAATTTTCCACAGCCTGTCGTTCGGGTGTGGACCCATGTTGGGGGCGAAGTGCAGGTAGGACAAAATGTCCCTATACCTGTCCCTGGACATGTATTTCCCGAACGCAGGTGTGGATATCAGGGCGTGTGTGCTCCAGAAGTCCTTGAGGCGATGTTTCTTGACATGAGGCATCATCATGGTCAAAGCTAACCACACATACAACTCAGCAATATCGACGTCAGCCCATTGCAACATCTTACTATGTTCCCTGCCTGGTCTATTGCTGAGTTGCACAGAGAGTTGTTTGAAGGTGTTTATCTCCTGCATCATGTAAGTCATCAATATTATATCAAAAAAGGCAGTGAAATAATCTAATATTGATGACCTCTGACGACAGGGAAATGCGGCCTGTATACCTGAATGACTGTCGTCAAAGGCAGGTATATCAGGCGCAAATTCATCGCAATCCGTCCACACATAGGGATCAGCGGGTCTATGACGAGGTGCGCCGCGTTGCTGTCGTTGTTGGCGTTGTTGTTGTGGTGGTGGTGGTGCAGCGGTACCAGGGGCAGGCGAGAGTGAGTCGTCAGGCACGAGAGGAGAGGGAGAGTGTGGTGGTGGGGGAGGTGGCGTCAGGTCACGGGGGGGCGGGCTATCAGGGTCAACTGTAGGGGAGAGATAAGCTGCCTTTGTCCTCTTCCCCCTTCCTTTACCCTTCCCTCTTACTCCTACTCTCCTCCCTCTTACCACCACTGGTTGCGACGCATCCTCGTCCGACGAGGAAGAGGAAGACGAAAAATCTAACCTCCTCCTCGGCCTCTTGCCCATGGGAGTGGAGACGTAGCGAGGTTTGGAGGTTGAAGCAGGAGTAGACCTCTTCCTGCCTCCCACGCCAGATGTTGTAGGAATGGGAGACAAGAGAGTGTCTCCCAAACTACCTCCCACCCCACTGGTGGACGGAATTGCAACAGGGGCTGTAACCTCTGACACATCATGCAAGGCTGAAGTTGAGGGAAGAGCTGTGATGGAAGTCACCGCTACACAGACATCTTCCTCAGTTGATTCGTCAGCTTGCCATTCAGTATCAGAGTAGCTGTCCAGGTCGTCACTCCCATATGAAAGGTCTGCCAGATTCTCCAATTCCCGCCCTATTGCAGAATCTGACAACCTTGCAGGTGCATGACGCAATCTAGCTGGTTGCACCCGCGGAGTGGAGGTTACAGGAGCGGGTGCGCCCGGCAGCGCGGTAGGATGCACCGAATCGAACGAGCCCGTATTTTCTTCACTACGCCCAGCCATTGTCACGGTCAAGCACACACTGATTGAATGTGGGGATGAAAAGGTCTGGTGGTGAAGTATAGCCAGATCAAAAAAAATCCCGACAAATTTGGCGTTTTTCCCCATAAATTACCAAAAGCGGGATTTCCCGCTGCCCGGACTCTGTCGACAGAGCGGGATTTCCCGCTGCCCGGCCTCTGTCGACCGAGCGGGAAATCCCGCTGCCCGGACTCTGGGGGTTAAAGGCGCGGTCACACGAGTCATTTTTTCGTCAATTTTTCACCGTCAATATCAACTCGGTTAAATTTTGGCTTAAATTGACGAGATTTCGTCAATTTTCACGACACGATCCTGCGCGTCAAGTGTTGACGATATCGAGAACAAATATGGCCGCTGATGATCCATCTGTAATGTTATTAAGCCTAGAAAATTATATTAAAATACATGTGTGCTGTTGAAATGACAAAAATGGACCAAAAGGATGCAGCAGAAAATGGCTGTGGTGGTCCCGCTTGGCGGGAAATCATATAAAGTTCATCAACGACGACAACATATTTACCCCCTCACTCCCCTCAGATCCTACTGCTGTATTGTTCTCGTCGTTACTGTTATGACAAATAACAACAAAGTACTGTGAACCCAGACCTCTGATACCTCTTTGTTCCAACACGGTGAAAAGTCTACAAATAAAGAAACTAACCTAAATATAGTAAAAAGTTAGAAGGTACTAGGCTAGCCGACGGGAGAGAGAGGTGGTGTTGGTCTTCCCGCCAACACTGTGTTCGTTCTTCCGTCGTAGCTCTGACTTGGTCCTTATTCTTAACTTCTTTAGTTACTTCTTGAGGCTATTGCAGGCTTTAGATTTGCAAATTGTATTGAATCTTGTTAAAAAATAATCAAAATTCCAAAAAAATAACATGCTTTAACTTTGCTTAATTTATATTTACGGTGTATCTTGACCTAAAATGAAGGGATTCGAACGATACAGCACCTCCGTAGCCTAATGAACAACCTGCCGTATTTTCCCAACTATACACAGTTTTCGCTTGTCATTTGGCAATTATATAATAATATTTGTTATGTTAAAAACATAATAACGTGTCAGATATTTTATTTAAGGCAAAATAGATCAAAATATCTGAGATATAAGAAGTTTGGACACGTCGCTTTAGGAGCTAGTATTACAAGGTGTATCGCGATGTATAGTATTAACTTACACCAGAGATATAAAATATAATTTTGCTTATATTTTGTTATATAAAGTATGGTGTGTGTGATCTCAGTAAAGTACAATGAATACTGATAAAAACTATTTTAACTTGTGTTGTCAAATGGCGGTGAGCTTCGGAGGGAGTGGTAGCCTAATATGATTTCGGACCAAAGAGGCCTTATTTATTTCATCTTAATAAGTTTTATCATGATTGCAATATTTATGTGATGTTCTATAACGTACATTGAATCATATTTTCAATGCAGAGGGATAATACCAGGCCTGTATAAGAAGAAAATCTGTGAAATGTAGGGAAATGCTAAGGCTTGCAATTTACCTAACCTATAAAATATATTAATCATATTTCGTCGAATATTATTTATAGGGGCCTGGTATTATCCCTCTGCATAGAAAAATAAGATTCAATGTACGTTATAGAACATCACATAAATATTGCAATCATTATAAAACTTATTAAGATGAAATAAATAAGGCCTCTTTGGTCCGAAAACATGTTAGGCTACCACTCCCTCCGATGCTCACGTGACACCGAATTGCCGAAATATTCTCAAATCTCGACTAGCTCGTGTGACCAGACACAGTTAAAATTGACGGTGAATAATAAAATTGACGGTGAAAAATTGACGAAAAAATAACTCGTGTGACCGCGCCTTTAGAGTATTGTTAGTAATCTATTGTGTTTATGTATGTATATATTTACTTCTTCATTTATTCGTGTACTGATCAATGTTCTTATTATCTTCATCATATAGAAAAAAATGCACATTCATCCAGAAAAAAGACAAATACATGGGAATATAAAGATACATAAACAGACAAACAGAGAGAGAGAGAGAGAGAGAGAGAGAGAGAGAGAGAGAGAGAGAGAGAGAGAGAACAAGGATGGTTGAGAGAGAGAGAGAGAGAGAGAGGGAGAGAAAACAAGGATGGTTACACAGCCACTGAAATATATTGTCTGGATAACATAATCTGGCTGGCATAGTGAGTGTTGGAAGGGTGAGGAGGCTCTTGGTGGAAGGAGGAAGAGGAGGGAGAGAGAAGAGGGAACGAGTGTGGAGGAAAGGAGGAGGGAGAGAGAAGAGGAGATGAGGGAACGAGTGTGGAGGAAAGGAGGAGGGAGAGAGAAGAGGAGATGAGGGAACGAGTGTGGAGGAAAGGAGGAGGGAGAGAGAAGAGGAGATGAGGGAACGAGTGTGGAGGAAAGGAGGGAGAGAAGGAGATGAGGGAACGAAGGAAGAGGAAAAGTGGAGAGAGAAGGAGGAGAGAGAGAAAGAGTGAGGAGGAAAGGAGGAGAGAAGATTGAGATGAGGGAAGGAGTGAGGAGGAAGGGAGGAGAGAGAGAAGGAGAGAAGAAGGAGAGAGAACAAGTGAGGAGGAAAGGTGGAGAGAGAGAAGAAGGAGATGAGGGAACGAGTGAAGAGGAAGGGAGGAGTGAGAAGGAGAGAGAGAACGAGTGAGGAGGAAAGGTGGAGAGAGAAAAGGAGAGAGGGAACGAGTGAGGAGGAGGGAGAGAAGGAGAGAGAGAAGAGGAGAGAAGAAGGAGATGAGAGAACGAGTGAGGAGGAAAGGTGGAAAGAGAGAAGAAGGAGATGAGGGAACGAGTGAGGAGGAAGGAAGGAGGGAGAAAAGAAAGAAGAGAGAGAAGAAGAGAGAAAGGAAGATAGACGAGGGGTTTATTATCAGTTTATGTCACATCACAACACATCACATCGAATTACATCACATCACATCACAATTTCCAGCACAACACATCACAATTTCCAGCACATCACATCACATCACAATTTCCAGCACATCACATCACAATATTCATCACATCACATCACAATTTCCAGCACATCACATCACATCACAATTTCCAGCACATCACATCACAATATTCATCACATCACATCAAAATTTCCAGCACATCACATCACATCACAATTTCCAGCACATCACATCACAATTTCCAGCACATCACATCACATCACAATTTCCAGCACATCACATCACATCACAATTTCCAGCACATCACATCACATCACAATTTTCATCACATCACATCACAATTTCCAGCACATCACATCACATCACAATTTCCAGCACATCACATCACATCACAATTTCCAGCACATCACATCACATCACAATTTTCAGCACATCACATCACATCACAATTTTCATCACATCACATCACATCACATTTTCCATCACATCACATCACATCACAATTTTCATCACATCACATCACAATTTCCAGCACATCACATCACATCACAATTTCCAGCACATCACATCACATCACAATTTCCAGCACATCACATCACATCACAATTTTCAGCACATCACATCACATCACAATTTTCATCACATCACATCACATCACATTTTCCATCACATCACATCACAATTTTCATCACATCACATCACATCACAATTTTCATCACATCACATCACATCACAATTTCCAGCACATCACATCACATCACAATTTCCATCACATCACATCACATCACAATTTCCATCACATCACATCACAATTTCCATCACATCACATCACATCACAATTTCCATCACATCACATCACAATTTTCATCACATCACATCACATCACATTACTCACAATATTAACAGAAGATAAAGAAGCCATTTACTACCACTACATCCGTCCCAACCCATGTTTTCCTACCTACTCTTTCTCTTCCTCTTTCATCTCCAGTTCCTTTTCCTCCTCCACGTCCTTTTCCTTTCCTTCTGCTATGTTTCCCTGTCCCCCATACAATTATAATATCTTATAATATTCGTAAGTCCTTTGTAATCCTCCTTCTCCTTGTATCCGTCCTCTTCCTATTTTTCCTACTCTCCTCCTCTTCTTCCTCCTCCCCCTTCTCATATTTTCCTACTCTCCTCCTCCTCCTCCCCTTCTCTTATTTTCCATGCTGCTCCTCCTGCCTTATTCCTTCCACTTCCTCCTCCACCTTCTCCACTTCCTTCTCCAACTCCTTCTCTTAAATCATTACCCCTCATGTGTTAATGTTTGCTCTCTCTCTCTCTCTCTCTCTCTCTCTCTCTCTCTCTCTCTCTCTCCACACAGTATCAACCCTCGACCCTCTCTCTCTCTCTCTCCCACATCCCATTCAGGATTAACCCCTAGATCTCTCCTTCCTTCTCCTATCACCGTCCCCTTTACAACCAACCAACGAACCAAACATTCACCTTTGCTCCCTGTCTTACGCTCTCTGTTAATGAAAGGTTGTCAGTAAAAGTCTCAGTCTTACTCGTACTTTGGAAACAATAATTAATATCAATATAAGTTATCATCATCATCATCATTATTTGTATTACACAGATGTGGACGGTAATTAAGTGGCCTCTTGTGTTTAATCTTCATCTTATCCAAAAATAGAAACTAATATATATATATATATATAAATTTTCTCGTCATGCAAATTTAGAGGCAACAAACTTTATGAGTAGGTCTATATTCAGTCCTAATTATTGACAATTTACCCACACTGTTTTTCCGGTCTCTTTGGGGCGATATTCATGAAGGACGTCATGGTGTATCCGACCATATGGCATGCTAAAATCATCTGTTATTGGTTGTCATCTGTAGCCAACCTGGAACTCTGATCTACACACTATATTCTACTTAAAACGTAAATATAATATACTGTCTGAATTACTGAGGTTTCTGATTCCTCCAAAATAGTCCACGAAACAGAACGCCTAATGTTGTATTTAGGCCGTTTGTTTCCCAGTAACGTTTGGATGAGTTATTAACCTTTCATTTTACTGATTTAAAAGGCGTATTCAGAATAATCTAATTTCAGGTCAACCCAACATTTTCGTCCATCGGGCTCACGACAACGACACTGTTCTTGAATATTATGGTCCATTTAAGTTAATATTATACTGTGCTTAAGTGTCTGGGTCTTTATATATATATATATATATATATATATATATATATATATATATATATATATATATATATATATATAAAACACATTTCTCACTAACCCCTGACACTATACCAGGAAACACACAAGTGGTTTCCCCCGTACCTTAATTAAGATAGTTTGGGATGTGATACCAGCAGCTGATGTATTTATTGATCCTTTCCTCGCTCAAGTCATCCAAGTCCAATGTTTTCCCTGTACCCTGAGACAGTTTGGGGGATTGTTAACAGACGAAACAAGCACCCCTTCCTTCCTCTCTCGGTCCCTCCCTTACTCCCTGGTGTGAAGAAGTGAGAGTGATGGTGGTGGTGGTGTGAAGAAGTGAGAGTGGTGGTGGTGGTGGTGGTGTGAAGAAGTGAGAGTGGTGGTGGTGGTGGTGGTGTGGAGAAGTGAGAGTGTTGGTGGTGGTGGTGTGAAGAAGTGAGAGTGGTGGTGGTGGTGGTGTGAAGAAGTGAGAGTGGTGGTGGTGGTGGTGTGAAGAAGTGAGAGTGGTGGTGGTGGTGGTGGTGTGAAGAAGTGAGAGTGGTGGTGGTGGTGGTGGTGTTGTGGAGAAGTGAGAGTGGTGGTGGTGGTGGTGGTGGTGGTGGTGTGGAGAAGTGAGAGTGGTGGTGGTGGTGGTGGTGGTGGTGGTGTGGAGAAGTGAGAGTGGTGGTGGTGTGAAGTGAGAGTGTTGGTGGTGGTGGTGTGAAGTGAGAGTGGTGGTGGTGGTGGTGTGAAGAAGTGAGAGTGGTGGTGGTGGTGGTGGTGTGAAGAAGTGAGAGTGGTGGTGGTGGTGGTGGTGTGAAGAAGTGAGAGTGGTGGTGGTGGTGGTGGTGTGGAGAAGTGAGAGTGGTGGTGGTGGTGGTGTGAAGAAGTGAGAGTGGTGGTGGTGGTGGTGGTGTGAAGAAGTGAGAGTGGTGGTGGTGGTGGTGTGGAGAAGTGAGAGTGGTGGTGGTGGTGGTGTGAAGAAGTGAGAGTGGTGGTGGTGGTGGTGTGGAGAAGTGAGAGTGGTGGTGGTGGTGGTGTGAAGAAGTGAGAGTGGTGGTGGTGGTGGTGTGGGGAGGTGAGAGTGGTGGTGGTGGTGGTGTGGAGAAGTGAGAGTGGTGGTGGTGGTGGTGGTGGTGTGAAAAAGTGAGAGTGGTGGTGGTGGTGGTGGTGGTAGTGTGGAGAAGTGAGAGTGGTGGTGGTGTGAAGTGAGAATGGTGGTGGTGTGAAATGAGAGTGGTGGTGGTGGTGTGAAGTGAGTGATGGTGGTGGTGGTGGTGGTGTGAAGTGAGAGTGGTGGTGGTGGTGGTGTGAAGTGAGAGTGGTGGTGGTGGTGGTGGTGGTGGTGTGAAGAAGTGAGAGTAGTTGTTGAGTTGGTGGTGTGAAGTGAGAGTGGTGGTGGTGGTGTAGAGAAGTGAGAGTGGTGGTGGTGGTGTAGAGAAGTGAGAGTGGTGGTGTGAAGAAGTGAGAGTGGTGGTGGTGGTGGTGTGGGGAGGTGAGAGTGGTGGTTGTGGTGGTGTAGAGAAGTGAGAGTGGTGGTTGTGGTGGTGGTGGTGTAGAGAAGTGAGAGTGGTGGTGGTGGTGGTGTAGAGAAGTGAGAGTGGTGGTGGTGGTGGTGTGAAGAAGTGAGAGTGGTGGTGGTGGTGGTGTGGGGAGGTGAGAGTGGTGGTTGTGGTGGTGTGGAGAAGTGAGAGTGGTGGTGGTGGTGGTGGTGTGAAGAAGTGAGAGTGGTGGTGGTGGTGGTGGTGGTAGTGTGGAGAAGTGAGAGTGGTGGTGGTGTGAAGTGAGAATGGTGGTGGTGTGAAATGAGAGTGGTGGTGGTGGTGTGAAGTGAGTGATGGTGGTGGTGGTGGTGGTGGTGTGAAGTGAGAGTGGTGGTGGTGGTGGTGGTGTGAAGAAGTGAGAGTAGTTGTTGAGGTGGTGGTGTGGAGAAGTGAAAGTGGTGGTGGTGGTGTAGAGAAGTGAGAGTGGTGGTGGTGGTGGTGGTGTGAAGTGAGAGTGGTGGTGGTGGTGGTGTGGAGAAGTGAGAGTGGTGGTGCGGGTGGAGATGAGAATTAAACTGTACCCTACTCATATGAACCACCAAAAGTCAGATATCTGTAAAACCACCTTGAGATGAGCTAGTCTTTTTTCTCACATGTGTAAGAAGCAGTTTGTCTCACTCTGTCTAGTGTGGCTTGGTCTAGTCTATAAGTGGGTAGCTCCATGTAGTGTCTCTCAATCATAAACAAGGGACTGGGTTTTCGTACGTGGGGTAAATTATGGGACTGGGTTTTCCTATGTGGGAAAAATTATGGGACTGGGTTTTCCTACGTGGGGTAAACTATTGGACTGGGTTTTCCTACGTGGGGTAAACTATGGGACTGGGTTTTCCTACGTGAGGTAAACTATGGGACTGGGTTTTCCTACGTGGGGTAAAATAATAACTTGCTGACATTTATAAACCGTGAAGAATAGAGACATAGAGGAAGGTATAACAGGGAGAGGAGTGATAAATGATGAGATGTGATGGATTTAACTGACTTGCAAGCAAATGGTATGAGAGGTGGAAGAGGTGGAGTATGAGTGGTGGAAGTATAACAGGTGGAAGAGGTGGAGTATGAGTGGTGGAAATATAAGAGGTGGAGTATGAGTGGTGGAAATATAAGAGGTGGAGTATGAGTGGTGGAAATATAAGAGGTGGAAGAGGTGGAGTATGAGAGATGACTTCCAATATATGTTACTACTATATTTTGTTGTATAAAGTATGGTGTGTGTGTGTGTGTATGATCTCAATACAGTACACTGGTTACTGATGAAAATTTTTTATAACTTGTTGACAAGAGGCGCCTGGTTGGAGACGAGTAGTTTAAGGTGGTATATAATTCTTTTTTGATACATTGGAGTGCCTTGATTCCTCCAAAGTATGCTAGGAAACAGGACCAGATGAGCAAAAATAATGCGGTTCTGTTGCTTGGAATAGTTTGGAGGATTCAGTTGCTCCAGATTTGCCAACACAAAATTTCCCCCTTAATGAATTATCGCAGCAAAGACCTAATTTACTTCGTCTTATTAAGTTTTATCACACTTGCAATGTTTTATAACGTATATGGAATTATATTTTTAAATACAGAAAGATAATCCAGGCCCCTATAAAAAAAAAATACGACGAAATATGATTAAAATGTTTTGGACCGTAGGTAAACTCTACCCAACTAAAATGTTTTGGACCGTATATAAGTAAACTCTACCCAACTAAAATGTTTTGGACCGTATATAGGTAAACTCTACCTAACTAAAATGTTTTGGACCGTATATAGGTAAACTCTACCCAACTAAAATGTTTTGGACCGTATATAGGTAAACTCTACCCAACTGAAATGTTTTGGACCGTATATAGGTAAACTCTACCCAACTAAAATGTTTTGGACCGTATATAGGTAAACTCTACCCAACTAAAATGTTTTGGACCGTATACAGGGTTATTCAAAACTACATTTACAAAATGACAGGGTAAAGTCCTGACATGATGTTAAACATGTTTCCATATGTAATTTTCAAAAATTTAAAAATTTAATTACACACATGAAAGCCAAATCCATTACCGTGGGCGAACGATCGAACGCTTTAAAATAACACCTACCCCCACCTCATCCCCTGCTCTCTCTTAAGTGGACGAGGGAAGTTTTAAAACGTATGAAGCAATGAAACCCTTATCGATCATGGGATTCAAACAGATCCGTTGGCTTTTAATCGATCCCAAGGCTTCGTGTTTCTTGTAATATCAGATAAGTTAGTAGTACCGCCCTGGCATCTACACGTATCACTCGGTAAGTGTAACTCGACCACAAAACAATACCCGTAATCGATAAGGGTTTATTGCTTCATACGTTGTATTAAGTTCCCTCGTCTACCCGAGAGAGAACACGGGGTGCTGTGGGGGGGAGGAGTTAATTTTAGAAGTGTTCGATCATTCGCCCACGGTAATGGATTTGGCTTTCATGTCTGTCATTAACTTTTTAAATTTTTGAAAATTACATATGGAAATATGTTTAACATCATGTCAGGACTTTACCCTGTCATTTTGTAAATGTAGTTTTGAATAACCCTGTATAGGTAAACTCTACCCAACTAAAATGTTTTGGACCCTATATAGGTAAACTCTACCGATCACAAGCATCAACATTTTCCCTACATTTCCTCGATTTTTTACTTATACATGCCTGGCATTATCCTTCTACATTGAAAATATGATTCCATGTACGTTATATAGCGTCACAATAATATTACAATTGTGATAACACTTATTAAGAAGAATTATATATATATATATATAGGCCTCTTTGGTGCGACAATTTATTAAGTTATACGAGCCACCTGTCACAACCTCCTGTCCTCCCTCTCAACACACTACAGTCGTAACTTGACATACAAAAAATTACACGAATGCATGACTTGATATTAAAGAATCATTTAGACTACCGGTATGTATGTAAAGTTTCTTGATAATATTTGTTTATATTGTTAGGATTACTTTGATGTAGAGTACAGCAAGGCTGCTTGAAGAGTAGGTCTTCCCGTGTCTGTCTCTAAACTCGTCCTACCCCGCGCATGACGTCAGACTGAAGAGAGACAGGATTGGTGACTCACCTCACCTCACCTCACATCACCTTCACCCAATCAGGCCCACGTATTCTCACTCACACTCAGTAGTAGCCCGCGACACACACCCCCAAAATAAATGATAAGAGGCCTTACTAGCCCATGGAAACAGGTAATATACTATATTTTTTATATGGACATGAACTAGGATATTTCATTTGATTTAATTAGCAGGGTAGAAGCAGTTGGATATCCAGTAGTAGCCATAGTGAATGATCTCAGTCCCACAAATGTAAGATTATAGAACAATCTGAGTGTAAATGTAGATCATACCTCTTTCACTAATCCAGCTGCTGCAGACAGGGAAATATGCGTGTTTGCAGATGCCCCTCACTTGATGAAGTTGATTCGTAACAATTTTCTTGACTATGGGTTCATTGTACATTATACTACGAAAGTCAGTAGTGAATGTATGTCACATAATCTTGTTGATGTAACAGGAGTTCAAAGGATGAACGTCAGGAAGGCTGTTCAGTTGATTTTGATAATTCCTTGTGTGAAATGGAAGACATTGAGAACTGTCTTCCAATAAGTACAGAAGAAGAAGAGACATTAGAAAAAACAATGGAAACAGAAGGACTGAGGAACATTGGGGGTTATTTTGTCAAAAAGTTTCCACAGTACAATTTCCTAGGCACAGATGACTAGATTGGCACAATCTCTAGAACAGTGGGGAAGTTAAAGAGATCCAGCAATATTGTTTTTGATCAACTGAAACAAATGGAAAGACTGTTTATTTGTTATCACAGAGATAAGGAACTCAGAGAGGGACCAAAATGTGTAACAACATTAGCAAGTGAAATAAGAAATTTTGTAGATTTACCAGATGATGTGATTAGGTTTTTTGTTCGTTGTCGCATATTTTTCAGGATACGGATATTAAACAGAAAGCGAAATTCACAGAGGAAAATATCTAACAAAATGTCAAAACTAAGATAAGAATTCAGTGAAAGAGCAAAGCATGATACTACTTATGAATAAGTATTGTATATATCCTACATGGTATACTTGATAAATTATGAAGTTCAAACTTACTCCTAGTACTGTAATTTATGTATTATATTTGTTTCCTTATTAAAATATTAATGCCTACCTCAAGTGTATATACCCCATTTTTCTTCAACTAAGCTTTGAAATGGTTTAAAGTTGACAGCTGATCACAAGAGAGAGAGAGAGATATTTATCATATCAAAAGGTAGGCTACTCATTTGGTGCTTGAATGAATAATGCTTTAAGGAATACTGGTCACAAGCTGCATCATTCCCCATCTGCCCCCAACAGTATCAAATATCATGTATCAAGTGTAAAAGGTTATGTTTTGGGCTGGGCTTTTCATGGGTATCTATGAGTGAGGGAGCGAGAGACTCTTCGCGGTGACGTCATCACGCTCTCCCTGCCTGCGCGGTGGGACGACCTACTCTTCAAGCGGCCTTGGAGTACAGTATAAATTAATAATACTCGTACTTGTCTCCTTATAGCTGTCACTCTCCAAAGCTGCCAGCCTCCCGTCCCACCATTTGTCAACAAGTACAACATTTTTATCAACATCCATATTGTACTCAGATCCAATAACACATGAAAAATTGGACAAAATATATATACTGTACTGAAAATGAAATTATATACCTCTGGTGTAAGTTATTGCTCGTATTCTAATGACAATATTTTCTATTCCACGGCAGGATGAAACCGCTCACGAAAGAGGGTTACGACTCTGACATCTTTCCACACACTGCATTATGGCAAGAGGATATGATGAGTTACAGAGGAGTAGTAAAGTGAGGTATGTGTGTATGTTATCCTATATGTATGTATATATGGTTTCTTGCTTGTGTTAATTCCTCCAAATTCCTTTTATACAGTACCAGACGATGCCTTCTATTTACACCTGAGAAGCCATCTTGCTCTAAATTATACCGTATTCTATTCCTTTAAGGCCCGTCCACACGATCGAGCAGTGCTCGCGAACACAAGCGAGCTGTTTGCCTGTCGACGGGCTTACCGCTTGTGTTCGCGAGCACACCAACAAACTGGCCGTGCTGGTGGTGGTTGGAATTCACGGAACACTGGGGCTACCCAGTAGTATGACGTCGCTGCCACACACACCAGGTTTCCTATGGAGCCAAGGGGCCGTGGTTGTCAGTATTATCGCTGGCAGTCGAGCAACATGTGAAATGTATTTGGGTCTATTCTCATGCACTTTATGAAATCATTCGTATTCCCAGCTTTTAATTCCCGTAATATTGTCACATGTTTTCTTTTAATTAGCCAGTCTTTACACCATTTGTCTTTCTGCATTGTGTTCTTTCTCTTCCTCACACACATAGCAATTATTATGCTAAACAGCACTATACACTTGCGTTCCTTCTTATTAGGCACCATAGTTATCGTACCTGTACACTCACGACCCAGTCGACCACCTGCTCTGGCTGCTGCCCGGCTGTGAGCCTGTGACTGGTCAGACACGTTCGTTTGGACACCACAACAAGTGTGCCCGCCGCGTGCACAAGCTGTAAGCCCGTCAACAGGCGAACAGCTCGCTTGTGTTCGCGAGCACTGCTCGATCGTGTGGACGGGCCTTTATTAGTCGTCACCGTATCTTTATATAAGCGTATTAATCCTGCTTGACATAATGAGTATGGCAAATAAACACTATTTGAGGAGGATTTTATGTGTATGTCTGTTGTTGTTCATCTATAAACACTATATAACACCAAGTACACCAAGTATCGAAAACTGGGATCGGAGAGCAGGTGTGGAAACGTGTGATAAAAACTGACAAATGTGTGACTGTGTAAATGAGACAGACAGACAAGTGTGTGACAAACAGACAGACAGACAGGTGAAGGTCGTAATGATGTATGCAACAGGTGTGGTGTGGGAAGGGGGGACGAGTGGTAAAGGACAGGTGTACGGTTGTCATTTTAATAAGGGGTTAAGGTATTGTAGGCCTCTCATTCCTCCATCATGTCCCACACAAAAGATCATCTCTATATACTAAGTCTGTGTTTCTCGATGCATTTTGGGCGAATAAATCAGGATCTTTCAAACTCGTCAAAAGAACTATGCAAAATTATTTACTGCTTAATTGTAACATATTATATAAAAACCTACGATATTACTGATATATTAGTGAAACATTAAGACTGAAAAACAAGAGTGTATATGAAAGAAAAACATCACAAAGAATTCATACCTTAAAAAAACAGAAATATAAAAGTCGAATATAAATGATTGTGACTGTACTTATTACCTGTGATTGCTGAAGTGAAATTAACAGCAACATACTGTACATACATACATTCTCCTTCAAACAGTACCATGGAATCAACCCTCTCAGTTTACAAAGTAACACAGTTTACAGGAATCGGAGTATCTCTGACTGACGTAATTACAAATGCATTATTAATTAACTTAAGTGGTATTTATTTTGAGTAATTAAGAAAACCTCACTCACGTATAGGGAGCTTTTACTACCTTATAAACAAACACATAAAAACAAATATTAAAATGCCATGATTCCTCCAAAATAATTCTGTCTGTCTGTCTGTCTGGAAACACGACCAGATTAACGATAATATTGTTTGACTGTTGTAGCAAGGAATAGTTGGCTGGGAAGAATCAGTCACTCCAGATTTTACCACCAACAACATTTCACTCCACTCACCTCTTATTTTTATTTTTTTTTTTTCATCACGTTCCAGGTTTTCCAGTGGCACAAATCTGGTTGAGTAAAGCGAATGAACGAACGAACGAGGAGACTTTTGAGCCAGTGTGTTTTTCCTACCCTTCCTCCCCCTTCCCTTACCTCCCTCCCTCCTTCTTTCCCTCTTTCTCTCCCTTTTCTTTCCTCCATCCCTTCCTATCCTTCCATCCCTCCTTCCCTTCCCTCCCTCCTTCCCTTCCCTCCCTCCTTCCCTTCCCTCCATCCTTCCCTTCCCTCCATCCTTCCCCTTCCTTTCCCTCCCTTCCCTTCCTTCCATCCTTCCCACCTTCTCTCCCTTCTCTTTCCTCCATCCCCTAATTCCATCCCTCCCTCCCTCCTCTCCATCCCATCCCTCCCTCCCTTCCTCCTCTCCATCCCATCCTTCCCTTCCCTTCCTTCCCTTCCTTCCATCCTTCCCGCCTTCTCTCCCTTCTCTTTCCTTCCATCCTTCCCGCCTTCCCTCCCTCCCTCCTTCCTTCCCTCCCATCCCTCCCTCCCATCCTTCCATCCCTCTCTCTCTCACTCTCTCCCTCCATATAAATCTCAATAAATCTACCGGTCCTGATGAATTTCTTCCTAGGGTCTTGCGAGAGGTATGTGACCAGGTAACCCCCCACCATGGCTGCTATCTTCAATATATCGCTTGAAACAGGAGAGGTCCCATCTGACTGGAAGGAAGCAAATGTGACTCCCATATTTAAAAAGGGAGATCGCCATCTTCCTGGAAGCTACCGACCAATCAGCCTTACATCTGTAGTAGGAAAGGTATTGGAGGGTATAGTTGCAGATAGAATAGTAGATCATCTTGAATCATATAATTTATTGTATGATTCACAGCATGGTTTTAGGCGTCGGCGTTCATGTTTGACCAACTTGATTGAATTTTTCCACGGTATGCTTTCTGAGTATGACCAGTGCTGGGCAATAGACATCCTTTATCTGGACTTTCAGAAAGCCTTTGATAAAGTACCTCATCAAAGGTTGATGGCAAAAACCCGTGCACTGGGAATAAGGGGCATGCTTGCTAAATGAATTGAGAATTGGCTGACTGACCGGCGCCAAAGAGTAGTAATCAATGGGGAAGCCTGAAGTTGGGCATCAGTCACAAGTGGGGTTCGTCAAGGTTCAGTTCCAGGTCCACTACTCTTTATAATCTACATTAATGATATAGATGTGGGCATTGTCAGTCGAATTGCAAAATTTCCTGATGACATCAAGTTAGGGTGTAATGCTTCATCATTTGAAAAGGTAGAACAACTACATAAAGACCTAGAGAAAGTAGGAGAGTGGTCTGAACGATGGCAGATGCCATTCAATTTGGACAAGTGTAAAGTGATGCATATAGGTCCAGCCAATCAGGGAGCCAGTTACTCTTTGTTGGGAAGTGAAATTAGTAGTACTGACTTGGAGAAAGACTGAGGTGTACTGATCAGCAGTGACCTCAAATTTTCCAACCAGTGCCTCGAAGTAGAGAAGAAAGCCCAGAGGCTTCTTGGTTAAATAAAGAGGCAATTTAGATTTAGAAACAAAGAGATAGTCCTCACTCTGTACAATTCTTTGGAATATGCTGTGCAGTTCTGGTCGCCAACTCTCAAGAAAGACATTGCGAGGCTTGAGAGAGTCCAGGCTAGGGCCACCAAGCTGATCCCATCAATTAAGCACATGGGCTACCAGAGAAAGCTGCAGGCACTAGGTCTCTTCTCATTAGAGACGAGACGCTTGAGAGGTCAACTAATTGAAGTTTTCAAAATCCTTCGTGGATATGAAAACATTGATTATCAGTGCCTGTTTAGCTTAAACACTAATGCAACTGGAAACCATGGATGGAAACTAGACTTGAAACTCTTCCACCATGATACGTTAGGTAATTTCTTCACATATAAAATCTGTAATGTCTGGAATCAGCTACCAGCAGAGGTAGTTGATAGTTCCTCGATAGAGCAGTTCAAGAAACAGTTAGACAAAGTTCTGCCAAGCCTGTTAGAGTTTAAAGTGATTGTTTCCTCCTTTCCTGTACAAAAATTTCCTAGTCCGGCCTTTTTTTCCTCCTGGTTAAGTACATTTCCATTTCCATACCCGTAATGCGGGTGGGAGAGGTGGGTAGGGAGAGCCTTCTCTTTACTATAGCTTTTCTCTCACTATTAGTTAGCAACTGCTACTACACCTACGGTACCTCCTTGGTATGGGTCGTAAGACCTTTTGAGGTGCTACTTGTCCTTGTAACTCCTTGTAACTCCTTTTCTCCCTCTCTCCCTCCTTCTCTCCCTCCCTCTCACCTCTCTCCCTCCTCCTCTCCCTCCCTCTCTCCTCTCCCATCCTTCCTTCTGCACTAACTGTTTGAGAAGTCTTACCTTCAGTCACGCCCGCAAAAATAATTCGCAAGTTTGGTGTTGCTCTTTTCGCCTCTCTCTCTCTCTCTCTCTCTCCTCTCTCTCTCTCTCTCTCTCTCTCTCTCTCCTCTCTCTCTCTCTCTCTCTCTCTCTCCAGTCAATGTCTTTTTATTCTTCTCATCCCGACATATTTTCTCGATCATGAGGCCATTTTTTCTTCTAATATATTATCTTTATTCCTTGCCGACTTTATTCCCGACCACCCAATTTATTCCCGTGCGCCTTCATATTTTCCCCAGAATTTCTTCCCAATTATATTTCCCATTAATTTTCCTCTCAGCCCTTTTTTCATATATTTTTTTCCCCTACCATCTCGACTTTCTTCCCCGACCTAATATATTTTTTCCCCAAGCATGCCGACTTTCTTTCCCGATCCCATAATTTTTTCCCAGTCATGCCAATTTTTTTCCCCGACTTTCTTCCCCGACTTTGTTATTGTTCCCTCATACTTCTTTTCCTCGCTCTAATTGCTTTCTTCTCTAATTATATTCTTTGCCCCGGAGAGAGAGAGAGAGAGAGGAGAGAGAGAGAGGAGAGAGAGAGAGAGAGAGAGAGAGAGAGAGAGAGAGAGAGAGGAGGAAAAGGGGAAAAAGAAAGTGAGTGAAAGGGTAAAAAAAAGGAGAGAGAGAGAGAGAGAGAGAGAGAGAGAGAGAGAGAGAGAGAGAGAGAGAGAGAGGGAGAGAGAGATGGAAACGACGGGTGAGGAGAGAAAAGAAAGAGAGAGAAAAATGTAAAGAGGGAAGAGAAGAGAGGGAAAGTGGGAGGTAGAAGAAGGAGAGAAAAATGAGGAAGGAAGAGAAGGAGAAAAGGAAGGAATTGGAGAAGAGAAGAGAGAGAGAGAGAGAGAGAGAAAGAGAGAGAGAGAGAGAGAGAGAGAGAGAGAGAGAGAGAGAGAGATGCTGAAGAATAAATAGAGAAAGAATGAGAAACATGAACAAGGAATAGGAGAAGGAGAAGGAGGAGGAGAAGAAAATGAAGAGAAGGAAAGGAGAAAGAAGAGGAGAGAAGAAGAAAAATGAAGAGAAAGAGAGAAGAAGAAAATGAAATGAAGCAAAGAAGAAGAAAGAGGAGAGAAAAAAGAAGAGAAGGAAAGAAGAAAAAAGAGGAGAAGAAGAAAAAAGGAGAGAAGAAAAATGAAAAGAAGCAAAGAAGAAGAGGAGGAGAAGAAGATAAGAAGAAAAATGAAGAGAAGGAAAGAAGAAGAAAATTAAAGAAAAATGAAGAGATGGAAAGAAGAAGAAAGAGGAGAAGGAAAGAAGAAAAATGAAGAGAAGAAGAAGAAGGAGGAAGGTGGGTTGACGAGGACACACACACACACGTATAAACCCTTGCTGATGACAGACTAAGACTGAGATTATTGACAGTACAAGTTTAGTATTGCCTGAGACACGAGAAGGGAGGTTACAGCCAGCTCCTCTCCTTCACACCATCACAGTCTGTCGTCACTCCTCTCACTCGCTCTCTCTTCTGACCTGTTCAATGTGTTTTCTTTGTATTAACCACAAACTAAATCTTTATAGGCTCTTGTTGTTTGTTGTTGTTGTCACTTCTCGTCCACTCTTTATTTAGTAACATCGTCGAGTGTTCGCCAGAATTAACGTCAACAGCGAATTAATTTCGAGATGAATATTTTTGTGGTGTGAAGATGTTAAGAAATGTTAGTAGCGAATTTCGTGATTTTTTTTTTTTTTTTTGTGAAGATATTAATTACCAGTTTGAAGATGACACTCTCCCGATCACAGGCTTTTTCCCTCTACTGAATAAAATCGGTGAGTGTTTGCCCAATTTATACGTGAAGGTGGAAGGAAGGAAGTACAGTGTTGGTAAATCTGGAGCAACTGATTCCTCCTCGAAACTATTCCAAGCAACAGAACTCCATCATTATTTTTGTTCATCTGTTGGTCCGGTTAACATCTTGGCATACTTTAGAGGAATCAAGGCACTCCAATGTAACAAAAGTGAATCACCTCCTATATATATATATTAAGTAAAAGATAAAATGAATGCATGCACGTCCCTCACATCAACAAACAAGGCAACGAACCACTAAAGAAGAAGTTCCTCAAACATCTCACACGACTGTTTTGATAACGGGACTTATAATGTGTGTTGAGGGAATATTTAAGTATATAACCCTTTGAGTGAGTGCCAGTGGTTTAATAATACCATGTGGATTAAACCGTTCGAAGTTCTTCACAGTAATCACAATGCAAGTAAATATATGACATTGCTATTAAGCGGGAAGTTTTGTGTTGGTAATTCTGGAGCAACAGCTGAATCCTCCAAACTATTCCAAGCAACAGAGCACCAATATTTTTGCTCTTCTGGTCCTGTTTCCTAGCATACTTTGGAGGAATCAAGGCACTCCTATGTACCAAAAAAGAATTGCCACCTTAAGAGGGGATTATTAATCATTATAATGGTGTCTTAGAATATGTTTGTAGTTGTCATCATCAATTTTACTTTTAGTATAATAAGTTTTTCCCTGGGTAAGTTAAAATATAATGATAAAATGTGACACTGGCATTCAAAAGGTTAGCACATCGTCTTACAGTTATATTATTATTATTATTATTAGTAGTAGTAGTAGTAGATTATTATTATTATTAGGAGTAGTAGTAGTAGTAGTACATTATTATTATTATTAGGAGTAGTAGTAGTAGTAGTAAGAGTAGTAGTAGATTATTATTAGGAGTAGTAGTAGTAGTAGTAGTAGTAGATTATTATTATTATTAGGAGTAGTAGTAGTAGTAGATTATTATTATTATTAGGAGTAGTAGTAGTACATTATTATTATTATTAGGAGTAGTAGTAGTAGTAGTAAGAGTAGTAGTAGATTATTATTATTATTATTATTATTAGTAGTAGTAGTAGTAGTAGATTATTATTATTATTATTAGTAGTAGTAGTAGATTATTATTATTATTATTATTATTAGTAGTAGTAGTAGATTTAGATTATTATTATTATTATTATTATTATTAGTAGTAGTAGTAGATTTAGATTATTATTATTATTAGTAGTAGTAGTAGTAGATTATTATTATTATTATTAGTAGTAGTAGTAAGAGTAGTAGTAGATTATTATTATTATTATTATTATTATTATTTACAAGAGCGTGTAATGTCACGTCGCTTCTAACTATATAGCTAGACTCGCCATCCTTCCCTCGTCATAAAAGTCCCTTGGAGTTGATGATATGCGTGAGTCTGTTGTTATGGTTTTTATTATTATTATGGTGTGAACTGTTACTGTGAGTGACATCAAACACAACCCATCAGTAAGAATGTGTGTGTGTGTGTGTGTGTGTGTGTGTGTGTAGGTGCAGGTGTGTGTGTGTGTGTGTGTGTGTGTGTGTGTGTGTGTGTGTGTGTGTGTGTGTGTGTGTGTGTGTAAGAAAAGGAGAGAATGTTCGTGGTGTTTTGTGTGTGTGTGTGTGTGTGTGTCTGTGTGTGTGTGTGTGTGTCAGAGTCTGATATCCATGGTACAATACATACGTGTGTGTGTCTGCGGTCAAGGGATGAAAGGTACGTGTGTGTGTGTGTGTGTGTGTGTGTGTGTGTGTGTGTGTGTGTGTGTGTGTGTGTGGTCAGAGTAAGGGTATACGTTCGAGTGAGTCATTCGATTTTGCGGTAACCTATTTTTGTTGGTTAGACTCGAGTGAAAGTTGAAAATAATATGATATCAGAGAACTACAAAGCAAAAAAAAAAAAAAAAAAAAAAAAAAAAATTATCTAAACTCTACCATGCCCGAAACGAACACTTTACCTCAGTATTGGTTGGTGGTGTTAAGGTGGTAATTAATTTTTTTTTTTTTTTACATTGGAGTGCCATGATTCCTCCAAAGTATGCTAGGAAACAACAGGACCAGAAGAGCAAAAATAATGGTGTTCTGTTGCTTGGAATAGTTTGGAGGATTCAGTTGCTCTCTCTCTCTCTCTCTCTCTCTCTCTCTCTCTCCTCTCTCCTCTCTCTCTCTCTCTCTCTCTCTCCAGGATGCGTGGTGATATTTTTTTTAATCATTTATGGCTTGAACAGAAGCAATGAGGGAGAGAGGGAGGCATGGAGGGTATGGAACAGGAAGGAAGGAAGGAAG
>JAWQEG010007500.1:0-42368 GCA_033782935.1 Petrolisthes cinctipes
TAAGTCAAAGGTGGCAAACATATTCTCTTTGTCGGGAGAATAATATTACAGTTCTGGCCCTCAAGAGTCAAAATGCATTGGACGAGTTATTTACTAGATTGCCAACATTAATAATTAAGTCTTGTGAGTGAAAACCAGACGTTAGCCGCATCTAAATTCATAATTACAGTATAAACACTAAGAATATATATATATATTTTTTTCATGTTCCGACACTGGACATAGGCTTCATTAAGCCCTGTTACCGTGGCCCAGGTCAACTGCTACTCACACACACACACACACACACGTCACGACTTCCGAACTGGTACTCAGCCACATAGGGTTGGGAAATGAGGGTAATTCTCCAATACTGCAGCTGTTATGGTACCAGTGAGGGTGCTATGGTAACAGTGAGAGTGTTATGGTACCAGTAAGGGTGTTTTATGACGTTCGGTGGCCTTATAGTTAGTGCCTGAAACTCAATCGAAAGAGTAAATATTCTCAGGCCCTCACCTGACAGGAATCGATCTCCCGACCGTTAGAATACAAGTCCAGTACACTATCCACACTATAGGTAATGTTTTATCGAAATGGAACTAAATTTTGTATTACTGTATATTATCTTTTACTTTAACGTTGTCACTAGCCTATTAAGAGTTTTATAATTTAAATATTGTGTCATACAAAGTGAAGTAATATCACCATAAAGTAAATATTAAAGTATATAGGAAGATGGTAGTCATCTATTGAATTAATCCTTTGCATTACTGACTGTGTACTTAAATACTCGTCATAATAAAATTGTCGGGCTCGCTTCAACAGCAAACAACTCAATCAGTGAACAATACTACAATCAACAACAATATTATAATGGTTTAAGGGGGTAATTCACTTTTGGTACATTGGAGTGCCTTGATTCCTCCAAAGTATGCTAGGAAACAGGACCAGAGGGGCAAAAATAATGGTGTTATGTTGCTTGGAATAGTTTGGAGGATTCAGTTGCTCCAGAATTACCAACACAAAACTTCCCCCTTAATGTTGTAGTGACATAACGGCAGCCATTATTTTTAAGGATAAATAAACCCAGTATGTAGAACACTTTGTTGGACATGTAATAATTTTTTGAGTCTCATTAACTTTGCCACGAAGGCTGCCATATCAAAAGTTGTCACCACTGATTATCATATGCTTCACAAATAGTAACTAGCTTTATTCTACTATGCCTACGTATTAATTATTCCCTTGTTATGGCCAGAAATGTACTTGTAATCCAATAATACACTAAAGTTAATTAACATAGAACAAGTTTTTTTTTTCCCGTGTTATAATTTCGAAAGCCTGCGAAAACTACAAGGTGTGGGATCAAGCTCCTTTGGTGTGTGTGTGTGTGTGTGTGTAAAGGGAACTACGGTTCACATGACTCGAACCCTCACTTCACCAGAAATAAGCTTATATTCTGCTGGAGAGATTCTGTCTCATTCCGTTCCACAGAATTTTCTTTTCGCATAATTATGGATACTTGTGGTTCTCGTAATTTTGTATAATATTAATTATTATTGAAACACAAATATTTATCATTGAATATAACTCATTCATTATATAAGTCAAGTTTTATTTAGACACCCATCCCATCTGATGTCATTACAGTTCTGATATCCAACAATTCTTACATATGAGAACACTCTTAAAAGTATGATGACAATGCTAAAATTCAATACATATAGGTTTGTTTATGTGAACTCCAACTCCATTAGTCCCTTCACCCAAAGTCAACCATAAATCCTTAAGATAAAAAAAAGACGTCTGTACAGCCACGGTTATTGGCGTCTCTCCTGCTCTTTCTCCCTCCACCATGAAGCCCCTCCATACCCTCCCTTCTTCCCCTCTCACTCCCCTATAACTCGTCAGGTAGAAGCGACCCCATGATGAGTGTGCTCGTGTCTTCATCACATCATCAGCTCGCGACTGTACAAATAAATTATGTGTTTCGTGGCATAGTTTGGAGGAGTCACACACACACCTTCCAATTCACCAACAAAAGAATCTCCTCTTAATTAAGTAAACTGAATTGTACAGTGTTGGTAAATCTGGAGTAACTGATTCCTCCAAACCATTCCAAGCAACTGGCCACCATTAATTTTATTTATTTGGTTCCTGTTTACTGATATACTTCGATGAAATAAAGGTGCTCCGTTGTACCATTAATTAATACGAAAAGCATATACAGTAGTGTCTCCAGTTCCTACGACTATGACTAATTATTATTCTGTATTACTACCCACATCATTCATTAAAATTAATATCCTTGAGTGTGTTGGAAAAGGACTTGAGTTCGACTTGTAGTGCCTTTTCCCTCCCAAACATTACTCCAAACATATTACTACCCAAGGAAATGTGTTGTTGTTGTGTGCAGTGTGGTGGTGGTGATGATGGTGATTGTTTTTGTAAGCACTGAACACGTCTACAGGAAAGACTGGACCGAATCTGCTCCCTGAACCTTCCCCCGCTGAGTGTGTACAGTGCCCAGTTCCAGGAAGATGCAGCCACGAAACCCCACCAAAACAGCCAGTGTGCCAAAGGTTTAGTTACTGCGAGGTCAGCACAGATATCAACTAGTACCAACCCCACTGTCACCGTAAACATGACCACCATCAGCACGAAGACGATGGTTGTACGCCGTAGCTCACTGTCTCGATTACAGGAGTGGATACTGAGAACAGCACTGGTGAGTCGATGATGAAATACAAAGAGAATCAATGTAGCAGTACCACAGACGATCACTATTGTCCCTGCCAACCCCATCACACATAACTCCAGATAGAAGACCCACCGAGACACAGAAGGTGCATTGGCTCCGATGTTCAGAGTCAACTTGGTGATCGGATCAAAATAGCCAGTGAAATAAATTCCCTCTTTTCTCCAATTGACCAAAAATGAGAGTAAGAGTCCAGCCGTCCAGGATAATATTATACTCTTTACCATGAAGGTGCGGGGTAATGGTCTCCCTCGCATCACACACAGTCGCTCTAGACTCAGTATGGCCAGTGTGAGTAAAGATACCATAGTGGACACGTTGAAAGAGAAACAAGCCAGTATGGGCAGCAAACCATTACGTTGGAATCTCAGCTGCTGAAACCCTTGGGACTGACTGGCGATTATGTAGGGGATGTTGGTTAATAATATATCTTCATTGAGGTTTTGTAACGTGAGACGACCGTTCATCAACCCAAACTGATCATAGACAGCGAGTGCAGCGGGTATTAGTCCCATCAGTAAGTCTGCAGATGCCAAGGAGGCTCGGATCATAAATGTTGTATCGTGAAGTAATCCCGAGGTTATCATGACACTCAGTACAAATATATTCCCAGCCAGAGTTATAACTGTGACCACAATACTTGAAACCAGAAGCAATATTTCATTCCTCTTACATGAAGGATTCAAGTACCACCAATCCGTCACATATGTTGCATTCTCCTTATAAGTCATCACCATCATGTTGTATAGACAGGTAGGCCAGAACTTATTGATAGTGACCTTTACCAAATCATCTCGTTCTGGATAAAACAGCATGGCATTTTTTGTTGTTCTTGGTAATGATGAGAAACATGAACTCTCTGCAGCATTACTGGGAATGGGTCCTATAGCTTGAACATTAGTGTTTTGGACCTTAAAGAACTTTTTGTTATGAATGTCGTTATAACATTTTTCATTTCCAGTTACATAGGCATGGTAATTTATTTTGAGCAGCTCCCTCTGGAGATTCAGGACTCTCTCTGGATATTCTTCGTAATCGTACATATACATTCCTTCAAAAGGATTAAATCCAGCTTTCATAATGTGAAGAGTATGAGATGTATTACCATTCCCTTCTTGGAGTACCAATGATTTTGTTTGGTATTTCCCCGTCAGGTTTGGTTGTAGCTAATGTACTACTACTTCTCAAGGGGTAAAGAGCAACGTGAGAAGTGTGGTTATGGATAATAAACATAAACACCTTAACCGAGCTTGTAGTATAGTAGAGACAGTCGACACCGGTATTCAACATGTACGATATGTGAGAAATTTCCCATAAGCGTAAGCACAACCAATGAGCTACAAACCATGGGTCGTAGTAATTTGTTTCAACCCACGTCCACTCAGGAGACGAAGACTTTAATTCATTCATAACTGGAACAACTTCATTTGGAAATCCCAGAGTTTCATATTCGACTTTATCTGCAGTAGTTATTACAATAGAAAGGTGCTCCTTATCACAAAGCTCCTCTTTCGTTATACCTGTATCGTGGAAGTGTGAAAGGAGTGCAAGAATGAGTTGGTCCTCGCCGAGATAAGGATTAATTACACACTCGTGAAAAATAATGAGGTACCTTGGATTGGGTTGTGTGATGGGAAACTTTGTGCCTCTCTTGTAACACACAGTGAATTCCATGGACTGATCACATACTACATTAGCTCTCTGGATGTCACTGATGAAACTTTGGAAACCAACAGACGTTCTCAACTTTTCTGTAAACCTGATTATTTCATTCCTTCCATAAATGAACTGTCTGTTGTCTAGCGGCGGGAACAAATATTTGAGCGAGTCGTTTGAGAAATCAGTGTCAAGTGTTCTTAGCCAGAGATAGAGATCATCCTCCAGATATTTTCCCTCCTTCAAAATAACGATGTATGTATTACTCGTGTTATTTCCCACTTTCTTGGTGTACCAGGGATGACTCTCGTTTTTATCACAATGTGGTGGAATGGGAGGTGATGTGTTTGCCATACAATTGTAGAAAACTTTCCCATCAGTTGTATATTTAATCAAACGGTATTGATTAGTGTTACAACAGGTAATCATATTTAATCCATTGGCATTATAAAGCTCGGCAATGAACTCTCTAAACTTTTCTTTCTCATGATTGTAATATACCAAGTACACATACACTAAAATAAAGTTAGTATTGTTTAGGTGATACGAGACGAGAGTGAGATAATCGTTGATATTAATGGTTTCATGGGGTTTGTAAAGGCAAGTATCAGGTAAATATTCAGCCTTAAATTTTTCGACAAATATAAAAGCAGTGGAGTTTCCCTCTTCAAGGACAGAGGCATCACATATTACCTTCAAACAATCTTGAGTAATATAATTATTATCTCTTATGATTCTACCTATAATTTCAGCTTTTAATTTTACCTGTTTAGCATCAAGAGAATTTTTTAGACACTGAGGTGACACTGAAAAAACTGACCTGCCTAAATTTGAATGAGGAGTGAACGAGAGGTGTCTCTTTACACTGAGATCTGTAAAACAATCAATGAATGTTGATAACAGCGACTGACATAATTGTCCTGAACAATATTTCACGTAAGGAAGCCAGAGTTTAACTTTCTCTATTCTAGAAAGTGTTACAACTGCCAAATCAACATGATCATTACACAACAAATTAATACAAGAAGACGGTAACTTAAAGAGTCTCATGTCTTTATCAACAAAATCTTCAAAAAAGTCATTATAGATATTAGTTTTCAAATTTGCTTTTAATGCCTTTCCTTTCAAGCAGGTGAATAATTTGGTGGTCTGTGAAGAGAACCAGACATCAAACGTGGAGGAACAACCTGGCTCACTCACCACCAGCACAACATTTCTTCTTCCATTCATCACTTTCACCATTATCACAGAATCACATTTACTATTTTCAGACACATCCCTTGTAATACTCTTAACTTCCTCTTGTGGAAAAATTTCAGATATACTCATGGAATTCGTAGACATGTCCAGTAATTTCTTGTAACAGTCCTTAATAAGCAAGTTGTGATTACTCTTTGGTGATGTACTAAGATCCATATAAATCAAGGGAAGTCTAATTATATCCAGCCATATAACATTTTCACAAATACTCCGAGAACAACTTTCCGGCAGCGAATCTATAAACAAATCTTGATAAACTTGGTGGATAAAGAGTCCACTGGAAGGAACACAGCTCGGACTAATAACAATCAGACTATCGCTGGGTGATAATTCAATAGTCTTACTAAAACTCTCGACTCCATGACATGAGTTTAGTTTATCGAAGCAGCTGTAGTTGTAATGCCTTAACCAGTGAGTTTGTATTCCTGTGAGGTCATCAAAAACAGTTTCCCAGAGAGATGATTCATTCCACTTACTGGTCCGACACTCTCTGGGTAAATGTGTCATTATTAACATGTGCAGAGTAGAAGAAGATCCATCTATGTTGTTTTCGATACTTTTCTCTCTTATTAATCCTACCTGTGTTGATTGTGTTGTTGTGAGTTCATCGTCATCGAACTGTGCGTATCTATATTTCCCTATTGATGTGTCATGAGAATTTGTCCGGCCATCTGACTCTTTATCCATAACTGAGTCTTCTTGTAACCCTGCATAATTACATCCCACGAGGCGATCAGCTATTTCCTCTGCATCTCTCACAGATTTAGTTGTATTTAGTTCCTCTGCATCTCTCCCTGATTCTGCTGTAACATTTTCCGAACCATCCTCCATATTATTATCATCTGTTATTTCTATCAAAGTTATATTTGGGACATGACCTGTGAATAGTTTTCGTTCGTCGTCAAGTCCTGCCATTCTTCTTCTCTCTCCCTTTTCGCTGCCTTCTTCCTCTCGACCTTCTTCGCTGCCAATTGAAACCTCCAACCTGCCAGAGTCCTCGTTGGTGTTGAAGTGTTCTGTACGTGAGGGAAATGGTTTACCTGTGATTCCCGAAGCTGGCATTGCAGTGGGGTTGAAACCATCTCCTGGGTTCAAAAGAAGAAGACACAGAGGGTAAAATTAATGTAAATAACAAACACTGGCAAATCTCAATACATAAACATACACAGAAAAAGTACACACATACATATACATTGTGTGTGTGTGTTGAGGATGCACACTTTGAACACTATCAGACTACCAGTGTATGTGTGTGTCTGTGTGTGTGTGTGTGTGTGTGTGTGTCATGGAATATTATCACTGCAGTAATAAAATAATGATAATAGGTAATGGCCACTGTTAATTTAGGGGAGATTCTTTAGAAGGCTACTGATTCCTCCAGAGTACACCAGGAAACAGGACCAGATTAACAAAAATAATGGTGGCCTGTTGCTTGGAATAATTGGAAGGAATCCGTTGCTCCAGATTTACCAACACTGTACAACCTCCTTAATAAATACTATACAAGATAATATTTGTATTAATGTTGGATGAGCCTCGAAGCTATAAAGAGTAATAAGACTAGTTAGTGATAGTAAGTGTTTTACTCTATGAAGGAGTTAAATAATTTTGAATAATACAAAAACACAAAACATACAGCAGATGACATTGTAGTGTACAGTCGGCCACAGGAATTCTTACACAGAGCATTGGGGTTACAAGTGGTATTTATTCTACACATAGTCTACTGTAGGCATTGTTCTACTGACTGATTCAAGTATTCACCAAATAAAATGGATAGAAAAGTTTGGTGTTAGGTAATTAATGTACAAAATTTTGCTGTTGATACGAACACTTGATGTCACAGAAGTGTTTACGAATTCCTGAGGCCGACTGTACATACATTATGATATAACTTTTTTTTTTTTTTTTTTTTTTTTTTTTTTTTTTTAATTACTGAGGGGTATAGTCATGACATCTATATATACCACCATGCAGGTCTGGCAGTAAAAAAAATAATACAGAAGATAGACTAAGAACACATGACTTATCCAGTAACAACTTAATTAATTAACTCCGGCCAGCCTCTCCTTTATTTCAATTTTTTTTTTCTGCCCCGGGAGAACATCAACAACAACAACAACAACAACAACAACAACAACAACAACAACAACAACAACAACAACAACTCCGGGTGAATGTGTACGTGGTTGTCTTGCGTGAGGCTGGATGGGATATACAGGTTTACCAGATTATTATTATTATTTTTTTTTATTATTATTATCATTATTTTTTTTTTTTTTTTTTTTTTTTTTTTTTTTTTTTTTTTTTTTTTTAAGGTTTACCAGAGTCAAATAGGAAGCAAATGACACTGCCCTAAAGTGGCTACGGTTTTGGCGCGACAACATATGATGATGATGATGATGATGATTATAATAACTACAATAACAAAGTAGAACTAAACTATTTCTAAGTTTGTCAAAATAATAAAGCACATATTTAATTAAGCAGACAGAATGATGTGGAGATTGAGAACTATACCTTGCACTTATCCTCCTTTCCGACTCTCCCTCCCACCAGTGAATGCTTCAAATGGAGCTTCACAACTCATGGTTCGGGAATACTATCTTGGCTAGAGTTTTTTTTTTTTTTTTTTTTTTTTTTTTTTTTTTAATTAATTGCGCCCTAGCGTCAATTGGCTAGAGTTGACAACACTGTGGTGGCTACCGTCCCTTTACCTACTCTCTCTCTGACCCTGACTTCCACTGCTACGAAACAGGACCAGATGAACAAAATATAATGGTGTTCTGTTGTTGCTTGGATGAATAGTTTGGAGAAATCATAATGCCTTTTTCTCCACATCTACCACCAACTCGGTACTAATAACCCCTTGAGTTAATTATACAGTCACTCACTCCCTCACTCACTCACTCACCATCAGTAGCAGTTTGATGACAGACACTGACCACAATACAACACAGTGTCAACACGTGGATGATAATACTGCTCACTCCTTCCCTCAGGCACGCCATCTGTATAGAGAAACAACAACAACACGGCTCGTATTTATCATAGTACTCATAAGTTAAATTTTTGTTGGTAAGCGTTCATTCATGGCAAGGACTATAAAAATAATAGAACCCGTCAGGTGTGTACACTCGTGATACATAATTTCTGACCAAAGTGGGAGGCTGGTTTGACTATAGTTACTGAGGGAGAGAGAGATCGGGAGAGGGGTTGTGACAGGGAGGGAGAGACAGTGGAGGAGAGGGTGTGTGTGAGTGTGTGAAAGAGAGGTAGGGGAGAGGGGTTGTGACAAGGAGAGAGAGAGAGATGGGGGTAGGTAGAGGGTGTGTGTGTGTGTGTGTGTGTGAGAGAGAGAGAGAGAGAGGGGGGGGGGGGAGAGAGGGGTTGTATCAAGGAGAGAGAGAGAGATGTGTAGGCTACAGTCATAACCAAAATAATGAAGATGAGTCATTTGGGTGAATTTTACAGACAACCAATATGTGTGTGTATGTGTTCGTATGTATGTGTGTGTGTATGTGTGTGTGTATGTGTTCGTGTGTATTTTTATTCTGAAAAAAACAAGCTTGCAATGTCTCTGAAATCCTTAGTAGACACATTGAGTTTGATGTAACTTTATACTATAACTCTTTACCATTGCACTGGTTTGTTATCTATGTATGTGATTTTCTTTTTATCATTAGTCGCATATATAACAATGTGAATTTTACTCTACAGTATAATTTCGACAGTTGTTAATCGAAAAAAGTGTAGTGTAACAGCGAAAATATGTTAAGGGACCCTAGCTGTGATGTAGTCAGAAATTTGGAGATAAATGAGTCCTTCAAATATTGCTATGAAACACCACCTTTATGGAAGGAGCTTATTTCTTGGTATGGAGGAATCAGAAGCCTCCAATTTTCATGCACAATCCCAGGGTCGGTAAGAGGTTACTTCTCTTTTGATACATACATTAGAGTGCCTTGATTTCTCCTAAGTATACCAGGAAACAGGACCGAATGAGTAAAAATAATGATTGCCTGTTGCTTCGAGTAGTTTGGAGGGATCATTTGCTCCACACTACACCAACACTGGACTACCTAACCCCATAATAGCTTGTTGTTACCTGCCTGGCAAAAGATGTCCTATGTATGATAAGAAGCGACTCGTCAGTGTTCCCCGGGGCTTGTCAGAACAGTACAACCTCCTCTTATGGTTGCTGGCTTAACACTGGTGGTGGTGGCTGGTCAGTCTTACCTATTCCTACCAAGTAAGTATACAGTTTGACACAGGAATTAGTGGTACAGCTCAGGTGGAAGATGCTGCTTCACCCTCTCTATAGTAACAGTGACTCTTGTTGTGTATTTTACTTATCGTCACAATCCCACATCATAGTTTCTGTCTAGGGTATAATATTGTTATTGGTGGCTAAGGAATTTCCTACTGGGAGGAGCTGAGCATTTTCCACCTCGGCTGTACAACGAATTCTTGTGTCCAACTGTATAATCGTGCACAAAAGTTTATTCCTACAGCCAGCCACAATATGATAATTGTATCAACTGTGGTTCGAACGACTGAGGAGACTGAGGAGCAGAGGATACATTACCAACTGTGTTTTGTCGTTCAAACCAAAGACAATTCAGTTATAGTGTGGCTGGTTGAGAGGGAATCAACTATTTAACACTATCAAAGTACACTCGTGATACATAATTTCTGACCAGAGTGTGAGGAGCAGAAAGCTTCGAATCGCCTCGTATTGCTCATTTTCCCACTCAGTGCACATATAGAGGCTGAGTTCGAATGCAAGGTATGTGTGTGTGGTGCCTGCCAACGTCTCTATAGTCAGAGAGAGATTACGTATCACGAGTGTACAGTTAAAATCAATACTATGTCCTGAAACACATCTAATGAAAAAACCTCGAAATATGGTGCCAAACTATAGCTATTGTTGGTATGTGTAATATTGGTTCATAAGATTCACTCTCAAGGTTCACTTTCCTTCACACGATGCAGGACTTTTGACTGTGACTGTAGGGATCTGTCTAACTACTGAGTGTGGCCTTGGGTGACCGGTGTTACCTGTGCCTGACTATCCTCGCATCCTCTTCCTTTTCAACTTCACTATCCTGGCCAAGAGCTCTCAGAAAAAAAAAAAAAAAACAGAGGGAGAGAGGCCCGTCATATTTTATCCTACAGTATATATGAGGTCCGTGTGAAGTGTATCTGTTTCATATGTTTGCAATTGTAAGTAGTGCTGTGAGGAGAAAGGAGGGAGGATGGAGTGGTGTGGAGTGGGACAGGGTGTGAGGAGAAGGGAGGGAGGATGGAGTGGTGTGGAGTGGGACAGGGTGTGAGGAGAAAGGAGGGAGGATGGAGTGGTGTGGAGTGGGACAGGGTGTGAGGAGAATGGAGGGAGGATGGAGTGGTGTGGAGTGGGACAGGGTGTGAGGAGAATGGAGGGAGGATGGAGTGGTGTGGAGTGGAACAGGGTGTGAGGAGAAGGGAGGGAGGATGGAGTGGAGTGGAGTGGGACAGGGTGTGAGGAGAAGGGAGGGAGGATGGAGTGGTGTGGAGTGGGACAGGGTGTGAGGAGAAGGGAGGGAGGATGGAGTGGGGCAGGGTAAGGCTCAGTGAGGTAGTATAATAAAGGAAGGTTTTGGCAGGATTCAGTGACGTAGTAAAGGAACTGCTGTAAACATAAACATGAGTCATGGATGAATATATTATCTATGTTTTCAGTTTGATAAAAAGGATGCACCATTGTTTAGTATACTGTATATTATAGGTAATGTTTTGATAATTAAGGTGGTATATACAGGCTTGTGTTATTCATTACCATACACACTAAATAAGAGAGAGAGAGAGAGAGAGAGAGAGAGAGAGAGAGAGAGAGAGAGAGAGAGAGAGAAGAATAGTGTGTGTGTTTCCAGGCTTGTGTTATTCATTACCATACACACTAAATAAGAGAGAGAGAGAGAGAGAGAGAGAAGAATAGTGTGTATGTTCCCAGGCTTGTGTTATTCATTACCATACACACTAAATAAGAGAGAGAGAGAGAGAGAGAGAGAGAGAGAGAGAGAGAGAGAGAAGAATAGTATGTGTGTTCCCAGGCTTGTGTTATTCATTACCATACACACTAACTAAGTGATTTACTTACCCTGTCTTAAAAGTATATATTATGTCACAAATTTAATTATCTTATATCGAGGTCCTACTATATATAAAATAAATACCAAACCATATTTATAGATTCTGGTGCCAGCTTGGGAATTACCCCTAGACTGCAATGACATCTAGAGGACATCGCTTTTCCTTGAGTCTTTTTAAGGGAAATTTTGTTGTTGTTGGTGAACTGGAAGGCTACTAATTCCTCCTAACTATGCCAGTGAACATAAATATGCCCTGAATGGTACTAATTAGGGATCTGTTTTGTGGCATAGTTTGGAGGAATCACAGACCTTCCAATTCACCAACAAAAGAATCTCCCCTTAATTAAGGACCCTGTTATTGTGTACGAATATTGGAGACTTCTGATTCCTCCTGACCATGCCAAGAAACAAGCTCCTTCCATATAGGTGTGTGTGTGTGTGTTTCGTGGCAATATTCAAAGGACTCATTTGTCTCCAACATTCTGACTACATCACACACAGGGTCCCTTAAGGAGAGAACCTCTTTTGGGTGACTTGGAGGGTTGTGGTTGACTGAGGGAACCAACCAGTACAGTCACCTGCACTAATAAGTATACAGGTGTGCTTGTAATTCCTAGAGACAGTATATAAATGCACAATAACTTCTCCATTGGAATTATTTCACTGGTGAATTAGACTGTTCAAAGCTTCAACCAAAGCTGTATACTTATTAGTGGTGGTGACTGTACAGAACATGCAATTTGGTGTATGTTTGTGTGTGAACGTCAGCAGTGTATTATAGTGAGCAGTGTTTATCAGTGGCAATACAACCTACCTGTAACTCTCACTACCTCAAGGTCACACACACACATGGCTCCTGGCACCGTCCCAACCCAGACCCACGTGTGTATGGAGAGAGAGAGAGAGAGAGAGAGAGAGAGAGAGAGAGAGAGAGAGAAATGTACAGATATACAACCCACACCTATATACTGTATACATTGCAATTCAAACGTGTTAATCTGGCATTAATCTTACTACATAGAAAAAAAAAAAAAAAAAACACGCACACACACACACTTTCTCACGCACTGAAATATGAAAGCAATGATGTAGACGAGGGGTTTTCAACCTGGTGTACGAGTACCGCAGGAGGTACGCAAGGGGACTGTCTGTAGGGGGTACGCCCTTCCCCACGGATCGTTAAGGGGTACGGCCAGATACGTGCTTCAGGCCATGGCCGAGGAATGCCCTCACCCATCCACCCCCGCTCCGTGGTGGGTACAAATGAAGGCCACTACACATATACACATAATCTGTTGTATTAAGGTTCTTACAATCTTAGAATCACGACCACCACTCGCTCTGTACTCAGTCGCAACACCAATACAATACTAGAGTCAATAGTCTATTGTGGTCTTGGCTGGGGGCGGAGATTCGGAGTGTGAGTGTACCTTGTATACTGTTATTCTACCATGGTGCTGTTGGTGTATCACTACAACTACCCACTTACTTGTGTCTACCATTTCGTCACCCCAACACAGAGATATATATATATAATTACCCATCATGTCTGACAGCCGACAGCCGTGATGAAAATCCTCCCCCAGGAAAGAAAAGAAGAGCCGCTATCTTCACGGATAAACAACTACTGATAATAAAACAGGAAGTGTTAGAAAGGACGACAGTAATTATTAGGTCGTTTAACTGACGTCTGTTCTCATACACAAACCAAAGTTCCCTCACTGTAGCAGTCTTTCCTACAACAACAAATGGTGTGTTTTGGTGGTAATAATGAGTTGTGCTATCACGTTTTCTACGGTATTGGACTTCTTAACTCACAATTTGTTAGGAGAGCCTGAGAGTTTCCTAAATCCAAACTAGTTAAGAAGCCACAAATTGGCTGCCCACAGCTTTCCTAAGTGTTTTTTTAGTATGAGTTCTTAGCTCGACTGGAGAAGTTAGGAATTACTAAGTAGTTTTGAGTATCCGGCCCCACAGGCTTGGAAGCTAAAAGGAGTGAGAGATAAAATGAAAACTGAAGAAATAAAAACGAAAGTGAAAGAATGGGATACAAAAGAATTGAATGAAAAAGCTAGCCTAAAATTGTATAGAGAGTGAAAAAAAAAAAAAAATGTGGGAGGACAAGAAAGAGTATATGATAATAGTGAGTCTGTCATGATTTTATTTAAATGCAGAAGCAATAATATGAATTCGGGTGACAGTAAGAGATTCCAAAATGAATCAACAATATGTATAATGTGCGATAATGAATATGAAGATCTGTTGGCCCACTTTATCTTGCACTGTCCTGCTGCTTAATTACTCTGAGGAAAGAAGAAAAAAAAAAACAAGTCCTTCAACAACCCTATCCTGGAAAAAAAAGATGACCAAGTCCTGGGAAGCCTACTCTTTAGCAATGAAATAGAAGATTTTGAAGTAACTAAAAGAATATTATTTGACTTATGGAAAACTAGAAAAAAAAAAAAAAAAAAATATTGGCATTAAGACCCAGACGGTCCAGACCGTAGGATATTAAATACCTCAGGTAGTGCCGCGTCAAAGACATTCTCCTGCCTATCAACTCAACTCAATTGTTCCAAGGTATATACATTATATTCTTATTATAGCCTCCTTGAACTGAACCAAATAAACAGACAGCCGGAAACGCCCGTCATATTGGATGGCACGTATTTAATTAAAGGATCTCGAACTCTATTTTCGTGTTCTCATTAAGGGGGTGCGGAAGTAGGGGACAGGCTTGAGTGGGGGGTTTGGGGGGTGCGGGAATAGGGGGACAGGCTTGGGGGGGGTAGAAAGCCTGTCCCCTATGCCCGCACCCCTCTAACCCCCCCTCCCCCAAGCCTGTCCCCCTACTCCCGCACCCCCCAAAACCCACCCGACCCCCCCAAAACCCCCCACATACCCCTAAACCCCCCCCCAAGCCTGTCCCCCTAGTCCTGCACCCCCCAAAACCCACCCGACCCCCCACATACCCCTAAACCCCCCCCCCCCAAGCCTGTCCCCCTATTCCCGCACCCCCTTAAGCAATAGCATGGTGCATAGCTGTTGTGCAGTTAGTTGCAAGAACAGGGTGAATTTTGATTGATTCTGCCAGTGACATCAAGGTTCTCAATTATCTGTTACAAAAGCTATTTCCCCATAGTTCTTTGGATAGGTGTCCTTAATTAAGTACATGCAGGTCATAACTGTGTCCCTTCTTAACTACTGCTCTAGGGAACTATTTCTGCTGGTTATCAAATTCTCGAGATAATCTTCCAAGTTGTCAATGTATATTATGAAGTTCATCAATCCAGTCTAATCTCCTGGATCAAGAGTTTCAGTGTAAGTGTTATAAGTGTGGTGATGTGATCAACTCTTGGGTAATGTGCACTATGCTCAAAAGGGTATGGTTACCGTACACTGAGCTTCGTTGTGCATTTTTGATGAGTATAGCATCCCTTTTGGGGTTACAGTACACTAAAACCCTTACAAAAAATACAGTATATATATTAAGGGTACACCACTGCTGCTTCGTAATGAGTCGCTGTCTTGTACATGGATGCTGTGGTTTAATCTGATCTAGTGGTCGATGATTATCATATTTTGACACGTATTACTTTTGAAAATACCAAAGTCTGATAATTGTTTGTAAAAATAGTTATCTTTATATATTGTTGTTATCATATGAACACCTATCAAGGACCTTTTCAAACATTTCTATGATACTACTGTATGTCATTTTATCCTTGAGCTTATAATAATTGTAGCAGTGCAATTCTGAGGAAAGATAATGAAGATGAGTGTGATCTGGATATTTTATTGCCACAATACAAATCACCTTTTCAACTAGAGCAAGTTAGCCTCCCTCCTCTAGCTTACATATTGCTGAAGTAACTTGAACTTAATAAAGACAAAAATCTGTACAAGGAGGGAGGCCAGGTGCTGCTGCCGCCTTCTCTTTACTGACAAGAATATTCTCTAAAAATTTTTTGCTTCCAAAGGTCTTTAGATTAAATAAAGAAAGGAATGATGAGGGACACAATGATAACAAAAGAGCAATGTCAGAGAAAATGTGGAGTTAAAAATAAGATACCAGGAAGACATGGAATCTAAAATACCAGAAAAAAATAATTGAAAATACATAATAGCACTGGTTCTCTTAATGTAACAATGGACAAATGATTATTGATTATGGTTCCTGGTGGAAACAGTACAGAAACAGTAATTTTATTTTGATCCTGTATGCAATTTGAACAGCACTAGAAAATTGTATTAAACTTCAACTTTCACTTTCAGAATGATTTAATGTATACCGTACTATATATTGTTTTTTGTAATATTGCAATGGGATGGACATGAACTAAAAGATTAGCGATAATATTAAAAGCATGACGGTGACAGAGTATTCTGCATTTTTCATATCTATCAATTGGTATGTCGTGTGAGCTATAGGCCACTCATCTCAGAGATGAGTGTAGAAAAGAGTAGTGGTGAAAAATGCAGAAATTTTCAATAAGGTTGATTATTTTGATCCCACCGCACTGTTAACTGTTATGATACATCTGATATAGTGTACAATCTTACAGTAACCTAAACTTGTATTCAGCCCTTGTTGAGGTTCCAACTGACATGGCACAAAATTGGTTCCAACAGTACAATTATCGTCATTAAGTCCTGTGTTTTGTCAGAAAATTTGAACCTTTCACAAAACATGCTGAATGCAGAATCTGGACTGAGACTGTGCAGGTAGTATATGAATAACAAAGGGCTAAGGCATATGAAAGAACATATGTGGTGTTAACAATGGTGTGGTACCGGTACGATGACTCTGCAGTGTGTCTATGAAGTCATCGTACCCGTACCATGCCATTGTCAACACCATGAATGTTCTTGCATATGGCCATTAGCTCAACATTACGTCTTTCATTCACTGCTGTCCATTTTGATTTTATATAATAATTTGCAGGGGTGGAGGTTTATTCCTAATACTTACAAGTTTACTATATGAATGTTATTGATAAAGAAACAATCCCAGAGTATAATTTGAGATGTATGTGATCCCTAAGATAGAATCTGACGGAATGATATGATGATGATGATCTGAGTGTAATGAAAGATTATAACGTCTAAGGAAGAAGGAAAACCGATTAGGCTACTGGTACTGTAAGTAATGCAAGATATTTGTAGAGTGGAGCAGTCTTCACCCATAGTCACCATTGCTCCATCTTTAATTAACACTTAGAAGTGTGGTAGGAAAAGTTATGGAGCAACATGTATAATACAGTCCCAATCCAAATCTTAATTCTTGCCAAACCAGAATGGATGAGGCAGAGTTACTTCAATGCTTTCTTTTTGAGTGATACTTTAATTTATTGTTTATGTACTATACATTATGGGCTATATGGTGTACAACCTACATTTTAAATTGATAACTTGCATGGACTCGATTTCATGCATCCTGGGTAGCCTATGCCAGTGTTCTGGATTTTAACAGTACAAGTAATAAAAATAAACAGCAAAGAAATTATAATTATGTGCCCATATGGCTGTGGTTCACATACAGCTACCTTACTGGTTTTCACAGTTCAGAAACTTCTAATGATTCTAGTACAATACTTAAATGCTATCGTTAATCATAATAGATGGATATATTATGTACTCTACACATGGACATACAGTACTCTCTTAATAACTGTTTCCAGTTTACCAACTGTTTTCAAGTCTAATAGTTAACACTTACAAGATAGCAATTGGCAGGAGTTTATTGGGACGCCAAAACATACTGGATGATTGGAAGTAGTACATAAAATGATAAAGCAGATTTTGCTTTATATTGCTCATAATATTAATGAATCTGTAGAAATGGATTGCAGCCCTTTGAAATTACTATCTGTTAATATACATACTCATAAAATATTGTATTCCGTGTGTCTCAATACTACAATAGCAACACTAAATATAGGTTACAATCACTGGTGATGTTACTGATACCTTAAGTTAAGCCTAAACCGAGTTAATATATTATTAAATATTATGTTAAAGTGAGAGATTGAGGATATCAGTGACTACCAGACCTACAAGCAAGACAGTGACATCAACACAGGCTAACATGATGATCTTCATTATATCATAGATTACATTAGGGTTTATAATTGCTTTTGCCACTTATTGAACACATGGAAAGTAACTAACTGGTGTTCAGACTTAGAACAGCATCACCTACAGTATAATGATTATGAGTTTCTACATCATTGCTTCAGAGCAGATAATATAATACATCTATGTACAAAAGTGTTTCTTGCAGGAGTGAACATCAGAATTCTTGACAATTGGATGTGGAAATTGTTAAAAAGTGCACAACCTTGAGACTAGTTGAAAATGTGAGTGAAAGATGTTCACTACAGCATTCCTATCTGGTGAATTTTGGCAAACATTTTACATTCTTTCCTCGAGAAGTTTGGCAACACTGGTATCTATTTTATGCTAAAAGCACAGCACAAACAAATACTTCTATTATGCTACAACAGATACAGTATTAGCCTATATTCTCATCCTATGCCTATGCTTAAGAGTATTCAAATTGTCAGTGTTGAGTCATCTTATGTGCATGGGTTAAACTTGCACTGAAAATGGTGTATTGCTTTTAATTTACAAGGACTGTAATTGATGTGTACTTTCAATGTACAGAAAACTGTACACTTTCTTTAACACTGGGTCATTTTCAAGTCTTAATTTCACATGTCGCCAACTTCAGGCATAGCATATACTGTATAACAAATCAACACTGATAAGTTAAAGTAATTTCACCTTAAGTTAAGATGCAGGACATGAATATGGCTCATAATTACACATGGAGTGGGTTGTGGACCCACACATTTATGTTATCACTCATGGACAAAATTGGCATATAGTATACTGTATATACTTCCTTTAAATGAAAACATGACTTATGAATATTATTTTTCAGCAACAAACAACACTCTTGTTATAATGTCAAATGTGAATCATAAACAAAGAATCATTGGCTAAAGTAAAGTTAAATTAATATTTTGATATTTTTGTAGAGATTAGCAACACAATGCATCAATATTACAACAGCCTGACATATGACACACCTCAACTACAGAGTGCCCTGGATGACCTGAGTACACTATAATCTGGCAAAATTTTACTAGGTTACTGTACTTGTTTGTCTCGGTATAAAAAGATAATTTTAATGCCTCATTCATAAAACATTCAGAAATTTTACAGGTACAGCATAAGTATAGAGAGTTTTAAAAAATATTTTAATATTTTGAAGCACAGTATTACTGGTGTTTATTAACACCATAAAATCTTTTTGTGGTTGGTAGGCTCCAAGAAGTGTAACAATTAAATGAACAGTAAGATAGTTATCCACTTTCACAAGTACAATACTGATTAAGAAGTTATCAATAGTAAAAGATATATAACCCTCAGTTTTGCAAAGTGAGTAGAACATTGTGTTACTGGTATTGCCTATACTGTACCTTACAGTATGTAAGTAGTATTTGTTGAAGTTCCTCAAGCTGTCTGGCCGAGCAGCCCCGAGCTCCTGAGGAAAGCTATGGCCTGTGCCGGGCTTTCCCACAGTGCCCTCAGAGGGTATATGTTGTATTGTTGGCGAGTGTGGTTGTGGACATTGCAGTCTTCCATAATGTGTTTAATAGAATGAGGTGCTGTGTTGCGTCCCGGCCAGTAATGTGAGTAAATGAAATAACTGTGGTTGGTATAACATTGTTCATATCACCATTTCCTTTTCTGCCAAAGTCTGTCTGGTCAAAATGAACACCCTATTACTCTGAAGTTTGAGGTCTCTTTCACACTACCAGTAACATTTTTCCTTTGTTTCTCATTTCTCATCTTACCTTCTGAAGTCAGGCTGTTTCATTCAGACTCATACATATTGTACTGTTCTTGTAAACTGACCTGGAGGATGGATAAATCCTCAGTTTATCCAGACAGTGGATAAAACAATTGATAGTCTGATACAGCCTTGAGGGGAGCAACTTGTTTGGGTAAATTGGAGGACTATTAAATCCTCCAAATTGTGTCACAAAGTAGATCCCCTATTAGTAACATTGTGGTGACTTGTTTCTTGGGATGGATGAAGAAATGAGTAGCCCTCCAGTATGCTGTATAAAAATAGGTACCCTTCCCTAATGTTGTGCTTTAACATGTAGAAATATCTGACTGTGTGATTTATGTTCACGTGTGTAACATGTAAGAAGTCTCTCATAATTTTGATGCTCACTGTTGTTAATCTAAAAATATATCCAATAATAATATTACCAGGATTGTACACAGTTCATTATAAACAGGAAACAAGACACTCGGCAACAGGACAAATAAGATGTCGTAAATTATAATGTAAAAAAATAATATTTAATGTAACTTCTATCTATACTGTATATGTTCCTAAGAAATACAAATATTTATTGAGATTTCTGCATTATTTTACATGCTGACAATTTGTATGGTACAAAAATATGGTCATTCTAGTTGCTTGTGCCATGATCATCCAAAAATAAGAATATTAACCATTTACTGTACATATGATTTGACTCCGAAGTTCCTCTTATAGTGATTGGCATATGATGTAATTGTTGCAACTATGAGTCTGCATAAATTGCAGTGCAATAACTTTATAGGTGAGGAAATGTAATATTTGGAAATAAATATAATTTAACTATAGTTATTTGTACAAAGACATAATTACAATACAGTACTTTGCATGTGAAGAGCATCTGAGTTCAATTATATTTTAAAATGGCCATTATAAACAATGATATATAAAGCATACAACTAGAATGACCTGATGAAGAAGTGAGTTAATGACATGTATTGGTACAGTAGGAATATAGAGCAAAGAGAGAATTCAGATATATACAAACACAGCACATAGTTTATGAAACTACCACTGACAGTAATTATTCACATGTAATATGACCAAGAGATGAAATAATTACAAATTTTATCATGGGTTATGACTTGCAGATGAAATACTTTATATGATAATGTCAATGTTTATCAATGTAGTATACCATCAATATTTACGACTGACTTCATACTGAATGTTTAATATTTCTTGGTAAAATGCAGAGGGTTTCAGTTTGTCATTAAGATTTATCATTACTGTAGTAGTTTTAATAATTTTGTCTAAGATCATTACAATAGTAACAAATTATAAATCTAGGCAACTGATGCTGCACTGCATACTGCTCCAGCCATCTCATATACTGAATTATATTTTAACTTTGGCATGTATTCCTAGTAGCACAATACATGCATATCTTTTGTCACCTGCCATGACATTAGCCTGTGACATAAAGACATGTTACTAATCCTTTCCAACTATGATCGATAATTATTTTCTCGTAATTTTGGCTTCGATTTCTTTTAATATGCATTGTACTGTACAGTATATTGCTTACTGCCTGAAGTATTTACAGAAATACTGGCATAACAATATGGTGATGTAAGGAAGGAAACCACTTGATAGTACTCCTACTTATGTTTCAGTGATATAACTATACCATATTAGCAACACTGCTGGTCACTTAACAAAGCCTAATCCTGTGTTATTTCTACCACATTAGCAATACTGTAGCTATGTTTACTATATGACATTCATGGCAACACATTTTCAGTACTGACAGATACTGTGGTTGGTGTGGAATATAGACTACAAAATCAGCTTGTACAGTAATACCCAATTTACGGTACATGAGGTGTTTGCACAAAGTTTCATATTTTTTCCATCACATTATTAACTGTTTCATAACCTTAATTTGTCTAAAAAACCTAATTTTGTCACAATTAGTATTCTAATCGGTACAGGAATGTTAATACTGTACGCTGTATATTTGCTGTACAGGAAGAAACTGTCTATCGTAGTTGGGAAGGATTGGTATTCTTCTCTTATGTAACTGGCTATGTCATGGCACATGACATGTTATGTCCTGCAACTAGGAATACTGCCCTTAGTGTTTGTATTATGTGTATGTAATGTATACAGTAATTCCCATCAGATAACTTGAGGTCACATGCTCCACCACCTTGTTGTGGTAAGGTGCAGTGTTTTCCTGGATATCATTTATTTTAATGGTTTTTCACTTAGTGGTTTAGTGTGTTGCCATTTTGGAACATAATTTAGTCTCAACGTGCCTGAATCAGGCTGGCCAACTCTCATTTGAATAAAAAAATTGTTAAGAAACTATGCACATTGTATTATATAATTCATAATGATGACTGGTTCTAATGCTCTGTTTCAATTTCAGATTTCAACAACTGAACCGTTGTGTGAAGATCCATTACAATACTAACTATAGCCAGGAAAGATGTGCCCCTTGCCATGATGAGGTGGGTGGTTGGGTGGATGTCCTATAGTTATTTGATGGCAGCTGTACATACAGTCTGTGGGTAATATACCTGAACACTTAACTTGAAGCCAAGGCAGTTTCTGCCAACTCCTTTAACAGTGAGCACAAATGTCTTGACAAAGAACAAATGGAGTAATTATTGTTTTGTCAATATCAATGTATTACAGTAATTCATTAAATGGGTGAAAATTGCACTGTATCATAGTCCATGATGGTTAATGCTTTAGTGTTCTAATGATGGTACAGTATAGTAGTCGGTATATTGAAGAAGCTGCCAGAGGATATCTTTGCCTCCTGTTAATTGGGCAGGTACTTTTCTCCATGACTGCACTTGTGCATGAATGTATCATGAATGAAATAGATAATTAATTATAGAGGATTTTTGCAGTGTATGCACTTTATATATGACAGTAAAGTTTGCAAACTTATGTGACTGCAAACTACATAAATAATCATGCAGTTTTATTTCTTCCCACTCAGGTGTATACAAGAAATGTAACCAGCTTGAGATTGAGACATACAAATACAGTCCAAGATGAACTGCATGATACATCCTACAGTTAGAACAGTAAGTACAACTTAATTTTCTGTAATTCCTGCCTGTAAAACTAACTACCTGTACTACCCAAGAACCCATATGGCTGGTGAAAGTACAGTACAATACAATATACTGATCTTCCAGCCTGGCTCATCTTTATAGAATTTCAAGTAGCCCATTTGAGAGATCTGCATTTTTCTCTCTTCAGCAAACTCTTTCCTTTAAAAAGAAATTATTTGCTCAGCATAATGTTTTTTACTTACTGTAAAACCCATAGGCCTACTCCTTATATGTACCCATCATAAAAACAAATCCTATGTGGCAATTCTATGATAGCATTGGAAAATGTCCTTGCTTATAATTCTGATGCTGGAATTACCTGTAAAAAGACATTTCTCTAATTTAAATTGTTGTCAGTGTCCTTATCTGCAAAGTAGCAAATATAAGTTGACCATTAAATGAACATCATATAAGGAGGAACCTTCATTGATATATTACGACTATCTCTCAAAGACAGAAGATTATGACCATCAGATGCATTAATTAGCAAAACATTGTCACAATATCAACACATGCTCCTCCTCATCTGGCATTTATTTCACACAATATGTCTGTATTTTTCAGTATTAGGTAGAGTAAACCTATAAACCTTTCCATGCAGCTGACATCAAGTTGGTGAAAGGTGTGTCATGGTGTTAATGGCTCCTGGGTGTTATTTGCAAGTATGGACATCAACGTTGGTGACACAGGTCTTGCACTTGACATGACAGCACCAGACAAATCTGCAGTGGCACCGCTTGACGTACCTCACCACCTGCCGGTACATGGGAGTTTGTAGCAAAGCACTCACTGTTCTCTATGGAAGAGGTGTTAAGTCTAACAAAGTAATGAAGGAGGTGGGGAAATATAAAGACGGTAACTTGATCAATGAGGCCTCGATATTCTTATTATCTCGCCTGAAAGTGTGTAAATTTGTATTAATGTGTGAGGAAATGCAGTATTGGAAAATTCTTATTTCTTGGTATTTCATGTCATCTAAATTATATGGACAAACATAAATATCATCGTATGTCTTTAAATATTGTTAAAGATTAATTATCACAGAGTTATCATAACTTGTATTATCACAGGAATATACATCAATCCTGTAATGCTTGTAGAAAATAGCCTAACCTGAGTGTTGTAACCCCGGCCACAACACAGGAGGTCGCATGAATCGGCTCCATTGGAGGTTTTGTTGCAGAAGCGTCCTTGAGTACCAAGGATTCCCTTTTTGGCATTTCTGACACAGTAGTTAGGAGATCTGTGGATGTGCACCAACTCGTCCTTGCCTGCCAGGAAACGACGCTTACGGCGACCGCGACGCTTCCTCCGGCGAGATGAATCTCGCCTCCTGAACCCGCTCCTCTTCTTTCTCTTGTACTGCAAGGATAGTTATTCATTTAACTTCTCTATTTTCGGGGCTGCTCGGTCAGACAGCTTGAGAAACTTCAACAACAACAACAACAACTTCTCTATTTTTTTCATGTAGAATCAATCATAACTTAATACTGTGTGCCTTAGTAATCATGTTCTGTATCCTAGGCATAGCATGCTCACCTTTGCTTGAATGTTGAACCTTAGTGATCAATTTATTTCATATAACTCGGTGCTTGTTTGACCTTGAATGATATCTTCTTTTACCTTTTGTTGTCTTTTTATACTCCAGTGCCATCATATACCCTACAACTGTACTTGATTGCATTTCCCTGTACCCCAATGCTGTCCCAGTAATGGAACCCTGTGTTATACTGTTCCCCAGTGCTACCCTTATGCTTCTGTACTTGTTGTCTTTACTCCCCAGTGTTCTTCATTGAGTCCCTTTACCCTAGTGCTAATATAGTTCTATGCCCCATTGCTCTTTCAATAACTTAGTATTTTCCTTATAAACTAGTGATTGCGTGACCCCACTTACTTACCCTGAGAGCGGTGGCGTACTTCTGCTTGAGGTAGTCGCCGACCACAGGGAAAGAGGGGATGGAGCGCCAGCAGGTCTTGAGTTCACACGACCCTGATACACCATGACAACGACACTGCATCTTCATCAGTCTCGCCACAGCCTGAGGAGTTAAGATTCATTACCATGATGCTTTCCACATTTACTGATAACAAGTGCCCTTTATTTTTCATATTTCATTAATCATGCACTATTGACTATAATCATTTGACATGACCACCAATATTGGATAGTCCTGTTCTAACTTTCTGAGGCTACATGTTTAGTGGTTTGCATAGGTATATCAGCCTTCAATGCACAACAAACTCAAAGGGATAGGTCTAAATAAGGAGCTGCCAATATCTTGGCCAACAACCTTTTTGCAGTTTCCTAAGTTCTTTTGTTCTGTCTGTGAAGGGCCTGTCATAAATATACAGTACAGTGTATCCTCTGCAAATGGGCATAGTAATTTCAGTGCTTTGAAGGGAAAACTTCATGTTCTGGAAAAAAAGGTCAAGTTAAAACACCAAACAATGGCACACAATACATTCTACCAATCTATAGCTCTGCCTCTTTGCTCCCTCTGGAAATGCCCCCAAGGGGATGGACATAGCTAAAGTGTTTCCAGTTCTCCCTGTTCCAGCACTGCCTCCTTACTTGGTCAAACCTCCTCTTCTATTCACATTTATCTCCCTGGTGTACCCTTCACCCTGTTCACCCACCTGAGTGGTGGTCTGCCTTTTATTCCAGGTCCCTCCACCTCGCTCTCATAAACCTTCTCTGTGAATTCTCCATCTTTCATTCTCTCCAGATGTTCAAACCACCTCAATGTAAAGCCGGCAGCATAATTTTGCATCCATCTCATGCACTTAATAATGCTAATATGACCAGTTACGATTCTAACAACATATGTAATTTACCATATGAGAAGTATGTCTGCCACCTCTAAAAGGTACTTTTGTTACATTACTTATAAAACTCATACATATGAAGGTGGAAATGAAGTGAACTTATGTTGCCGACTGTACTTCACTCCCTCAATCAACCCACATTCAGCATTAATTGCCTTTTCACTTAGACCACACCTCTCATATACAGTACATCCTCATTACTTTCCCTATTCCACCTCATCAGGTAACTCATCTCCACCGCACCAATTCTAGACTGTCATACCGGGTTCCATGTTCATGTTTCCGACACATATGCCACCCAAGATTAATGTCACCATCCCTTTACTTTTAGTTCCCTTCTGTGATGCACACCATGAAACTCAGTATCATCTACTAACAAGCTTGCCACCAAGGACCAATGACACACTATGACAGCAGAGAACTAGATGGTTTCATCAGATTCTGTTACACGGGAGGATCTGCAAACCATGAATTGTTTGTTGAATCTCACCTCGCGCCCCGCCTCATTGTTGTGAAGGTTCATCAGGTTTCGTCTCCTCTTGAATTTCTTGTGTCGCTCCTTCTCTGGTGCATCCACAAACTGACGGGCGAACTGAACCCCGAACCTCAGATTGTCACTGCCGAGGAAAAATATTTAGCATCTAGCACTGTGCATGTTGGCATTAATAGTTATTTATACATTAATTATCTACGTGTTGTCAAGATACAGTATGATGAACTCAAAAACTGTGAACATTATTTTTTTTTTACTCTTGTATAACAACGCAGTAAATATTAAACATATTTAATTGTAGGATGGTAACCATACAGTACATCAAAGTCTTATCTGTGTTCTATAATAATGAGTTGAACCCTGTATATCACCCATTCAAAAGCACTACAGCTGGGAAGAAGAATCCTGCTGAATTCCGGCCAGATCCATCTCCAAGTCACTACAACGCGGTACATATTAATTGATCATGTAGCCAAAAGTATGGGCCACATCCCAAAGGCGGGAGGGCACCTATCACCACCACCACCACCACCACTCACCTGCATCCCCCCCACTTCCATCCCTCGGGGGTTGACAGTCCCTGCTTGCTCATGTCACAGGAGCAGTCAGTAAGGTTACCAGAGGAACAGGCATGAGTCACCGCATGCACCACTCCAGCTGACGTCACCGCGTAGATGAACGCTGTCTCCTTGCTTCCTGTGGAGAGAGTTTGGTATGAGATAAGGTAGAAGTAAGCCATATATTTAAACTAAAATAAGTTTTGTTTTCCTTCATTCTGGCGAAAATGCACCGATTCCCTCCAAGTACAGTAATATGATCTTGGTTACCCATTTCACGTACCGTATATTCCGTGATAGTCATGAAGCCTGTTTGTTGTCCTCACTTGAGAAATGAAAAAGACTACTTAAGTGATAGAGGCCAAAAATCAAGTCTAATTTCGTTCGAGACACAAAGAGGCATTACGTTTGAATGAGCACGTCTTAGTACGGGTGCTCGTTAGATATGGATTGCGGTAGAGTAAACCAGAGATGACCAATTGTGTATCCGAAAGATTGAAAGGACCGAACAAATCTAGTTTCCTGTAGTGGATAACGTCAGAGGAGTTAAGTTGGTGCCGAAATAATCTAAGAGGTCTACAGTATATAAGGGGGGGATGTTAGTGGGAGAGGAGAGAAATGTGGGCGGAGCTATATAGGAGGTAATGTGCGAGGGTAACGAATGATCAGGTAGAGAAGACGTGTGTCAGGAGGAATGAATGAAACATACACAGTGAACGGTATCGAATCACCAATAGTATAAAGCAGGGTTCTTCAAACTTTTTCATTCGTGACCCACTAACATCCCCCCTCCCTCCACCTGCAACTGTTGCCAGATCCGACGAGGCCCAAACCAAGTCGCTCGTGGAAGAAGTGTGGACCCTTGATCTGTCCGGAGCTGTACAGTCGGCGGCAAAAGTCCTGTCGCCTCACTTGCTTCACCGAGGCACGCGATGTTCATAGACTCGAGATTATTAGGTGTAGAAAACGTGAGTATTTCTCGAGTCAATGAACACTGCCTGTCTCGGTGAAGCAGGTGAGGTGACAGGACTTCTGCCGCTGACTGTACATTGGTGTGTGTGTGTGTGTGTGTGTACTGGTGCTAGCGACTCCCTTATACACGTACTGTACTTTGGTGTGTGTGTGTGTGTGTGTGTGTGTGTATACTGGTGGGGCGACTCCCTTATGCCCGTCACTCTTCCTCCCTGCCTGCCTTTGTGTTGCCGTCAGCCCATCACACAGGCCTATACCCTTGTGTGCTCCCTCTGTTTGTACTCTCCTCCCTCCCCTGTCTCTTCTCCCTTCCCTCCCTCCCCTGTCTCCTCTCCCTTCCCTCTCTCTCCCTCCCTACCCCCTTCTCTCGCTCACCTCCCTCCCCTGTGTCCTCTCCCTTCCCTCTCTCCCCTGTGTCCTCTCCCTTCCCTCTCTCCCCTGTCTCCTCTCCCTTCCCTCTCTCTCTCCTTCCTTCCCTCCCTCCCTACCCCCTTCTCTCCCTTCCCTCTCTCCTTCCTTCCCTCCCTCACCTCCCTCCCCTGTGTCCTCTCCCTCCCCTCTCTCTCTCCTTCCTTCCTTCCCTCCCTCTCTCCCTCTTCCCCCTCTCTCTCCTTCCTTCCCTCCCTCTCCCCCCTTCTCTCCCTCTCTCCCCCCTTTCCTCTCCCCTGTGTCCTCTCCCTTCCCTCTCCCTCTCCCACCCCTCTCTCCATCCTCCCTTTCCTTCCTCCCACCACTACCATCATTATAATCCCTTACCCACACAAAGTCATTATACAGTATTACCTCCCTAGTTATAATTTAAAGTTTAATTTCATATTTGATCGCATTATTTTGACTCGAAACGTGTATCTATGGACATATTATTTAGAAGATAATAATTATTTGGTGTATTTTTTGTCAGGATAAACAAAACTAAGTCCATGGTATTGGTGGTGAGTCTGCTGGTGTGTCACGAGTCAACATTATCTCCAAAACTATGACAGGAAACAAACTATACATACGGCGGTACCTCAGGATACGAGTAGGGGATCAATTTTATAATAAACAGTATAGCTTGGTGGAATCTGTATCCCTTCCTTCAATGTGTACTATCAGAGATGAAACTCGTGTCGGTGTCTTGTCCAATGATTTAATAAAACTTGTGAAACATAATGAAAACCCCACCACAGTAACGTTCCATATTTTTCACCAGATTTCACGACACGAGTTTTGTCTTTGATAGTACTGTACTGTAGGCTATAATTTCTCTAGTACGTTACTTCTCTAATTATGTTGGAAATCCTTTCTATGACCTTAAGATACACGTTTTTAAGATACACGTTTCTCATACATCATTTATAAGTTGCATATAGATAGATAGATAGATAGATAGATAGATAGATAGATAGATAGATAGATAGATAGATAGATAGATAGATAGATAGATAGATAGATAGATAGATAGATAGATAGATAGATAGATAGATAGATAGATAGATAGATAGATAGATAGATAGATAGATAGATAGATAGATAGATAGATAGATAGATAGATAGATAGATAGATAGATAGATAGATAGATAGATAGATAGATAGATAGATAGATAGATAGATAGATAGATAGATAGATAGATAGATAGATAGATAGATAGATAGATAGATAGATAGATAGATAGATAGATAGATAGATAGATAGATAGATAGATAGATAGATAGATAGATAGATAGATAGATAGATAGATAGATAGATAGATAGATAGATAGATAGATAGATAGATAGATAGATAGATAGATAGATAGATAGATAGATAGATAGATAGATAGATAGATAGATAGATAGATAGATAGATAGATAGATAGATAGATAGATAGATAGATAGATAGATAGATAGATAGATAGATAGATAGATAGATAGATAGATAGATAGATAGATAGATAGATAGATAGATAGATAGATAGATAGATAGATAGATAGATAGATAGATAGATAGATAGATAGATAGATAGATAGATAGATAGATAGATAGATAAGATAGATAGATAGATAGATAGATAGATAGATAGATAGATAGATAGATAGATAGATAGATAGATAGATAGATAGATAGATAGATAGATAGATAGATAGATAGATAGATAGATAGATAGATAGATAGATGTGTAAATATTTGGCGTTTCCGTCGTGATATGCATTACTTTCAACTAATAAGCCAAGTAACTAAAATGGGGAGGCGGGTACATTTTTGCCAGGTTAAAAAAAATATGTATATATACAAAACGTATGTATAAAGTTAATAAAACATTGCGGTATGATGGAAAGAAGTCCCTACGTGATTATTACGTAGGTGGAAAGAAGTCCCTACGTGATTATTACGTAGGTACAAAGAAGCCCAGATATTATCAATGTCACTTATAATGTCTTTATAAGTGACATTGGATATTATGTCTCTGTATAATAATAAAGTTGTCGCAAAGATCAAAATGACATCCAACTCACTCGACACTGTGTTCCCTGTAACATTTAAGGTGAGATTCTATTGTTGGTAATCTGGAAGGTTTCTGATTCCTCCAAACTATGCCACGAAACAGATTCCCAATTTTTATAGGACCACTGAGGGCGTCCTTTTTCTGGTATAGTTAAGGGGGAGGATACACTTTAGACACATTGGAGTCTCTTGATTCCTCCAAACTATGCCAGGAAATAGAACCCGATGGACAAATATAATGGCGTTCTGTTGCTTGGAATAGTTTGGAGGAATCATTTGCTCCAGATTTACCGACACTGTATCTCCCCCTTAAGAGGAATCAGTAGCCTTCCAATTTACCAACAAGATAATCTCCCCTTAAGTCTAAATGGCAATTGATTTAAAAACTTACCATACAATGACTCCGGTGGGGAAAGATGAAGCAGGCAAACCGAAAAAAAGTATAATATGAATCTAAATTTATAAATAACACGAGGTCCAACTTTAAGGGGAGAGTATTACTTTTGGTACATTGGAGCGTCTTCATTCCTCCAAAGTATACCAGAAAACAGGACCAGAGGAACAAAAATAATGGTGGCCTGTTGCTTGGAATAGTTTGGAGGAATGATTTGCTCCGGATTTACCACCACTGTATCCTCCCCTTTAAAGGAATCTGATGGTCCTTTGGTGTTGAGAGACTATTTTCTGTACATTAGAAGTGCCTTGTTGATCCCCTTCATAGTATGTCAGGAAACAGGACCCGATTAAGGGGGTGCGGGAGTAGAGGGACGGGGTTTAGGGGGGGTGCGGGTTTTTTTTTTTTGGGGGGGGGGGGGGTTTGGGGGGGTGCGGAAGTAGGGGGGACAGGCTGTGTGGTGGGGGGGGGGGGAGGGTTAGGGGGTTGGCGGGAATAGGGGACAGGCTTTTTACCCTCCCCCCCAAGCCTGTTCCCCATATTCCTGCACCCCCCCCCAAGTCCCCCCCACCCCAAGCCTTTCCCCTTACTCGCGCACCCCCTTAATTAACTAACATAAATAATGGTGACCTGTTGTTGCATGGTATATAGTTTGGAGGAATCAGTTACTCCAGATTTTTTTTACACCATCAACTCTGTACTTCCTCCTTAATTAATCGGATTTAGCGGACGTGGTCTGGTGAATCCGACCCTAATTACTGAACGACAGCAGCAAGGGGCTAGACGAGACGGGACTCATATGGAAGGGTCCGGTTCGTTCGCTCCTCAACTTTATTTTATTATCCGGCTGATGGTTCTATTGTGGTGTGAGGTTAGAGTATCATTCATGGAGCCTCTATTTACTCACAACAAAAATATCACTATACCCATTCTCTTTCTACCCTTCCCTCTTCTCTTCTTTCTCCCTCTTCTCTTCTCTATCCCCCTACCTCCTTCTCTCTTCTCTCTCCCTTACTCCCTTTTCTCTTCTCTATCCTCCTACCTTCCTTCTCTCCTCTCCTCTCCTCTCTCACACCTACATTCCTTCTCTCCTCTCTCCCTCCTACACCCCTTCTCTCCCCCTCTCCTCTCTCCCTCCTACACCCCTTCTCTCCCCCACTCCTACACCCCTTCTCTCCTCTCCTCTCTCCCTCCTACACCCATTCTCTCCTCTCTCCCTCCTACTCACCCTCTCTCCTCTCCTCTCCTCCCCCCTACGCACCCTCTCTCCTCTCTATCTCCCCACCCTCTTATTTCCTTTCTCCTCTCCTGTCTCCCTTCTCCTCTCCCCCCCCCCCCCCTTCCCGGCCCATACATATAATAAGGAAGGGTCTGTGACGGGAGAGGAAAAGTAACTATGGTATTTTTGGATTACACTGTGGGATACTTAAATTACATATTTCTCATTGCTAAAGACGAAAAAGATAAGTTTTTACTGTTTAATTAGAGGGAAAAAGAGGAAAGAAGAGAAGGAGGGGAAGACTAGATAGAAAGGGAAGAGGGAAAGGTGGATTGATATTAGGTGCCGCAACAGCGAGGTCATATGGCGCCAGAAGGAGGTGATAGAAAGGTGAGACAGCAAGCAAGAAGGAAATAGAAAGAAAAGAGGGACAGTTTGAAGGAATGTAAGAGAGTGGCTGGGGCCGAAGGGGCGCCAAAAACCTATAAAGGTTTGCCAACATCACTACATGCAATACACCCATAAGGGGAGAAATTAAGGTCGAAGAAGTGACAGAGGAAAGAGGTAGGAAGGGAAAGGTGAAATAAAATACAGAGAGGAAAGAGGGAGGAAGGGAAAGGTGAAAGAAAAGACAGAGAGGAAAGAGGGAGGAAGGGAAAGGTGAAAGAAAAAACAGAGGAAAGAGGGAGGAAGGGAAAGGTGAAAGAAGGGAAATAGGGGGAAGGGAAATGTGAAAGAAGAGACAGAGAGGGAAAAGGGGGGGAAGGGAAAGATGAAAGAGGGGAGAAGGGAAAGGTGAAAGAGGGGAGAAGGGAAAGGTGAAAGAGGGGGGAAGGGAAAGGTGAAAGAAGTGACAGAGAGGAAAGAGGGGGGAAGGGAAAGGTGAAAGAAGAGACAGAGAGGAAAAGGGGGGAAGGGAAAGGTGAAAGAAGAGACAGATAGAGGGAAGAGGGGCTTCTTCTTTGTCTTCTATATAGTAGTTTTAATAAGGGAGCACCGCCCCCTCTAATCCGACACATGCACCCTCACCTGACTTCACATACATCTTATAATAAATAATTCTTTTCATGTCACCCTGAGAAATGATATCAGACACACCCTCACCTGACTTCACATACATCTTATTATAATTCTTTTCATGTCACCCTGAGAAATGATATCAGACACAACCTCACCTGACTTCACACACATCTTATAATAATTCTTTTCATGTTACCCTGAGAAATGATAGCGTATACAGTATGTTACTAAGTGTCTCGCAGGAATAAGAAGAGTGGTGTGGTTAAGTTTGTATCAGACACAACCTCACCTGACTTCACTCACATCTTATAATAATTCTTTTCATGTCACCCTGAGAAATGATAGCGTATACAGTATGTTACTAAGTGTCTCGCAGGAATAAGAGGAGTGTGGTTCATGAAGTTTGCTGGTATATGTAAGGCAAGGCAAGGCTAGGCAAACCAAACCAAGGCTAGGAAGGGCAGGACAATGGATCAAGAAGACATGCAGGGATCCCCAACGTGAGTGTGTGTGTTGTCGTGTGTAAGTGTCCAGGCTCAAGGATCAACTCCACCATAAACCATACAGGCCCAGCTTCGTGTCAGAGTGCCGTGTTAAGGGGGGTGCGGGAATAGGGGGGGTTAGGGGGGTGCGGGAGTATTGGGACAGCCTTGGGGGGGTTAGGGGGGGGTGTGGGAGTAGGGGGATAGGCTTGGGGTTTCTTTGGGGGGTGCAGAAGTAGGGGGACAGCCTTGGGGGGGGTTAAGGGGGGTGCGGGAGTAGGGGGACAGGCTTGGGGGGGGGTTAAGGGGGTGCGGGAGTAGGGGGACAGGCTTGGGGGGGGTTAAGGGGGTGCGGGAGTAGGGGGACAGGCTTGGGGGGGTTTTGGGGGGTGCGGGAGTAGGGGGACAGGCTTGGGGGGGTTAAGGGGGTGTGGGAGTAGGGGGACAGGCTTGGGGGGGGGTTAGGGTGGTGCGCGAGTAGGAGACAGGCTTGGGGGGGGGGTTGGGGGCTTGCGGGAGTAGGGGACAGGCTTGGGGGGTTAAGGGGGTGCGGGAATAGGGGGACAGGCTTGGGGGGGGTTAGGGGGGGTGCGGGAGTAGGGGGACAGCCTTGGGGGTTAGGGGGGTGCGGGAATAGGGGGACAGCCTTGGGGGGGGGTTAGGGGGGTGCGGGAGTAGGGGATAGGCTTGGGGTTTTTTTGGGGGGTGCAGAAGTAGGGGGACAGCCTTGGGGGGGGGGGTTAAGGGGGTGCGGGAGTAGGGGGACAGGCTTGGGGGGGTTTTGGGGGGTGCGGGAGTAGGGGGACAGGATTGAGGGGGTTAAGGGGGTGTGGGAGTAGGGGGGACAGGCTTGGGGGGGGTTAGGGTGGTGCGCGAGTAGGAGACAGGCTTGGGGGGGGGTTGGGGGCTTGCGGGAGTAGGGGGACAGGCTTGGGGGGGTTAAGGGGGTGCGGGAATAGGGGGACAGGCTTGGGGGGGGTTAGGGGGGTGCGGGAGTAGGGGATAGGCTTGGGGGGGGTTTTTGGGGGGTGCAGGAGTAGGGGGACAGGCTTAGGGGGGGTGCGGGAGTAGGGGGACAGGTTTAGGGGGGGGTGCGGGAGTAGGGGACATTCTTGGGGGGTGCGGGAGTAGGGGCACAGGCTTGGGGGGGGGGTTAGGGGTGTGCGGGAATAGGGGACAGGCTTTCTACCCCCCCCAAGCCTGTCCCTATATTCCCGCACCCCCCCAATCCCCCCCAAGCCTGTCCCCCTATTCCCGCACCCCCCCAATCCCCCCCCCCCAAGCCTGTCCCCTACTCCCGCACCCCCTTAATAGTGAGGAAAGGACTCCTGCGCTCACCTTCTCCCCTCTTCTCACCCCTTCCACTTCCCCTCTTCTCGTCCCCCTCTCCCTCCCTTCCACCTCCCCTCTTTTCGCCCCCTCTCCTCCCCTCTTCTTGTCCCCCTCTCCTTCACTTTCATCCACTTCCACCTCCCCTCTTCTCGTTCCCCTCTCCTTCACTTCCAACTCCCCTTTCCTCCCCCCCTCTCCTTCACTTCTACCTCCCCTCTCCTCCCCAACCTCTCTTCTCGTTTCTGCCCACCTCTCCTTTTAAAATTCCCGAAGTACTGCCCACGAGATAACGTTACTACACCGACCACTATAATAATGAACGGGAAAGTACAGTGGGCAGCTTATATAAGTTCGCTTCATTTCCACCTGTGTATGTATTACCTATAGTGATGTTGTAATACAATTTTTATGCAGAGATGTGTACAGATATAGTTCTCATATGGTAAATTACGTATGTTGTTGTTGGAATAAAAACTGGTTCAGAATGCAACTATCTGGTCATATTAACATTATGAAGTACATGAGATGGACTCGAGTTTATGGTGCCGACTGTACTTCATCCACTTTTAAGGTGGTAATTCTTTTTTGGTACATTGGAGTGTCTTGATTCCTCCAAAGTATGCCAGGAAACAAGACCTGATGAGCAAAAATAAAAGTGTTCTGTTGCTTGGAATAGTTTGGAGGATTCAGTTGCTCCAGATTTACCAACACAAAACTTCCCCCTTAATAGAGAGTCAGAGAGTGTGTGCTTGTTTGTATCTTTGGCTCAGTTTATGGGCAAGGGAACGCACCTTTTCTATTGCATAATTTTCAGACAAAAGGAAATTATCTCTGTAATATTGGTTGAAAGAATTCACTCTAATAACTCTCTCTCATTCATCAAATTTTAGGATTTTTTATCGTGACTGACTACAGTAACTATATCTAATAATTTATGAATCACAGTATAATACAGCAGCATCAGGGTCACTGAGAACTGAGGGGGTCATGTACGAGTCACGAGGAGTAATAAGTATCCAGGTGTGCTTCGAGTACCTAGAGACAGTAAAGAAATACACAATAAGATCTCCATTGGAATTAGTTGGTTGGTGAATTGGTGGACTGTTCAAAGCTTCAACCAAAGCTGTATACTTATTAGTGCTCGTGACTGTACATACGAGTGAATTCGAGGGAGGTACTGAATTCTCCAAACAACTCTACAAAACAGACCCCATTACTCGTATACTGAGCCAGTCTGTTTTCTAGCATAGTTTGGAGGAATCAGTTGCCCTCCAATCAGCACAAAATAAATAATGCTCTTAAATCACACACACACGACCCCCAAGGACTTTAAGGGCCCTGTGATGTAGTCAGAAAATTGGAGGTTAGGGAGTCCTTCAATTATTGCCACGAAACAACAATATATATGGATGGAGCTTGTTTCATGGCATAGTCAGGAGGAATCAGAAGCCTCCAGTTCTCATACACGATCACAGGGTCCTTAAAATCATAGGTTCCCAAGCGCGTGCCAAAACCAACAACACGATCACCTCAAGACAAGACAGGCAACACCCATCATTTTCACAGTGCTCATTCATTGCATGGAACCTTTCATTCTTACTTTCTTCACTCGGGCAAACCTGTTTTATATCAGGTGCCTACACACACACACAGTATATTGCTCGCTCTCTCTCTCTCAGGTGGCTACACACACAGTATATTGCGCGCTCTCTCTCTCTCTCTCTCTCTCTCTCTCTCTCTCTCTCTCAGGTAGCTACACACACACAGTATATTGCTCGCTCTCTCTCTCTCTCTCTCTCTCTCTCTCTCTCTCTCTCTCTCTCTCTCTCTCTCTCTCTCAGACATACTCCGGGCAACAAACGAAGCACATATTTGAGTCGAGTGAAAACGAAAAAATTTTAGTCAGTATTCTTGAAACTGCATAAAACCAAAATATTATGTCTGTACCTAACATTAATTTTGTGTATAATAACGGTTTAAAATCAGTTAAATACTTTATGCACACTGTACATTATCAAGGCGCCTTTATAGATATAGAATTAACCAAACAAGGCTACACATGCAGACACCTCAAGTTTAATTAACCCTTTAAATCTGGAGCAAGTGATTGAATCCTCCCCCAAACTATTTCAAGCAACAACAGACCACCATGTATTTTGTTGATCTGGACTTGAATGGAGGAGATTAAGGTATTACAATGTGACAACTGTATATTATTATCCCTTGCCATTTCTTATATTTACGTGGTGGAATGAGTTACATGTTTGGTAATTGAAAAATGGAAAGAATAATAATTGAAGAGCTGAAAGAAAGAAACAGACTTATAGGGACCGAAGGGGCATCAAGAACCTATTGAGAAATGCCCACACACATGCAGAGGAAGAGAGTGAGAGAGAAATTAAAGGGAGACGGACGGTGAGAGAACGAGAGAGAGTGAGACAGTGAGAGAATGATAAAGTGAGACAGAGTGAGAGTGAGACAGTGAGAGAATGATAAAGTGAGACAGAGTGAGAGTGAGACAGTAAGAGAATGATAAAGTGAGACAGAGAGAGAGTGAGACAGTAAGAGAATGATAAAGTGAGACAGAGAGAGAGTGAGACAGTGAGAGAATGATAAAGTGAGACAGAGTGAGAGTTAGACAGTAACAGAATGATAGTGTGAGACAGAGTGAGAGTTAGACAATAAGAGTGAGTGAGAGTGCGACAATGAGAAAGAGATACAGACAAGAACAAAAAAGAGAGTGAGTGAGAGGAGTGAAGTGAAGTTCCGGGTACCTCCCAAGATAATTCTGTTCCAACAATGGCCACTTCTTTTATTCTTATAGTTTCCACCTGGCTGCAGAACCAAGGAGGTAAAAAGGAGAAAAAAAGGAGAATGTCGAGTCCACCTTCTTATCTCACCACCCACACACACCATCCAGTTCAGAGAGAGAGAGAGAGAGAGAGGGAGGAAGAGTGAGGATCAGAGATGGGTGGAAAGAGTGGGTGGGTGGGAAGGGATGGGAGGCTGGGTAGGAGGTTGGCCAGAGCGACCGTATCATTACAAATTATAAATCCGACATGCCGGAATCCAACCCAGGAGAATCCACAGGGGGAGGTAAAAAGTGTCCTGAGAGAGAGAGAGAGAGAGAGAGAGAGAGAGAGAGAGAGAGAGAGAGAGAGAGAGAGAGAGAGACTGGTGGTGTTGGTGTACGTGTGTGTTCCTATAAGTATTTTTTTTACGCATTTTAAGGAAATACGGAGAACGAGTAAGTTGAAACAATGATGTAAACACAATATAATTAAAAGCCATTCATGTGTTAACCCATCACCACTATCATCATCACTATCACTATCATTATTATTATCACTATCACCATCATTATTATTATTATCACTATCACCATCATTATTATCATCACTATCACCACCATTATTATCATCACTATCATGACCATTATCATCACTATCACCATCATTATCATCATCACTATCACTACCATTATTATTATCACTATTACACCATCACTATCACCACCATCACCACCATTATCATCATCATTATCATCACTATCACCACCATTATCATCATCACTATCACCACCATTATTATCATCATCACTATCACCACCATTATTATCATCACTATCACCACCACTATCATCACTATCACCACCATTATCACCATCACTATCACCACCATCACTATCACCACCATCACCAACATAGCAGTCAGTAACTCCTTTCACACTATAATCTCCTTATTGACTTTTGGTGTTCCAGATCAAGCATTATTTTAACTGACCTGCTTAAATTACATATATCTCGGGATGTAATGTCTAACCAAGAGTAACGAGCCGTAATGTAACACTTGTCCCCTGCTCTCTCTCTTTCTCTCTCTCTCTCTCTCTCTCTCTCAGGATTCATAGCAAATTACGTACAAGACGTAAGAAGCAAACCAAATTGAATTACACGTTCACCTTCGTATCGGATTATCTGTATACCATCATGGGGCAGACGTTGGGACTATGGCAGAAGTACACTCGTGATACGTAATCCCTGACCAGAGACGAACGGTAGGCACCACACATACATACCCTGCGTTCGAACTCACCCTCTATAATTATGTGTACTGGGTGGGGAAATGAGCAATATACCAGGGGATTCGAAGCTTTCAGCCCCTCACACTCTGGTCAGAAATTATGTATCACGAGTGTACTCCTTCCTATCACCACTTCCCATGTACAATTGGCAGCACTTATAACTGATACAGGTGAAGAGATCTGACAATGCTGACTGTACCATTTATAAGTGCTGGCAACTGTACTATACTTCCGAGCAGATGAAGGGTTTTGAAACACTGCCTCAGTCGCTCTACGTAAACACTGGGTGCCGATAGAACCTTTAATTATGGGAATGATAATACATATGCGTACATTGGAGCGCCTTGATTCCTCTAAAGCAGTGGTTCCTGAACTTGGGGTCATGTAGCAAAATGTAAGGGGACATGAGATCATCGAAATTCAACAAAGGAACAATACAAATTCCATCATTTTTACTCAAAAAAAAAAAAAAAAAAAAAAAAAAAAAAAAATTGAATAAGTAAATTACAGGTATTGCCAGAGTGGTTTTTATTTGGACCTAAATAGTATAGAACTGTATACATATAGATTGTGATTGAAGTAACTAGTTATGGATGGGGGTCATGGATAAGGATTATAATTATATGAAAAGTGAGTAATGATCAGAGAAAGTTTGGGAACCACTGCAGGTGTAAAGTAAAGTATGCCAGGAAACAGGACCAGAGTTACAAAAATAATGGTAGCCTGTTATTTCTTGGCACAGTTGGGAGTAATCAGTTGTTCCAGATTTACCAGCACTGTACTACTTACTCCCTTAAGGTGGTAATTCTTTTTTGGTACATTGGAGTGCCTTGAATTCCTCCAAAGTATTGCTAGAAAACAGGACCAGAAGAGCAAAAATATTGGTGTTCTGTTGCTTGGAATAGTTTGGAGGATTCAGTTGCTCCAGAATTACCAACACAAAACTTCCCCCTTTATTGGTATAAGAAGGTGATACTCCCTCATGGTTAGTTGTTTATTCTCAACAGTATGTCATTTACTACCACCATATTATGAGACAAAGAAAAGCAGACAATTTGAATCGATTCTATTCAAGTGTAGAGAGACTGCAATAGGCAATGTTTCCCCTTCATCTGCTCAGAACTGTACCGGTACGATATGCATTACATATTTCTGTTCCCCCCCCCCATCTCGGGCCATTCCTAACTTAAAAATAATGAATCAGTGTCTTTTAACAGCTGTATTCCCATGTATGTACAGTCACGAGCACTAATAGGTATACAGGTGTGCTTCGAATACCTAGAGACAGTAAATAAAAACACAATAAGATCTCCATTGGAATTACTTCGTTGGTGAATTGGTGGACTGTTCAAAGCTTCAACCAAACCTGTATACTTATTAGAGCTCGTGACTGTACATATATAAATTGATGCATTTTTCCTTTTATGGATGAAGCAACAGTACACCACTTCAATGTCACCCAAAAGCAACATTACTACCATATAATTTGTAATGTACTTCAATTATAGTGTGTGACCTGTATATACATTTTCAAACTTTATATATATATATTATACCCATTAAAAAAGACGAAGGGCTTAAGAGAAATTTCTATAATATTCTCTGTCTCTCCCCCAAATGAAAAAAGAAAACGAAAATCGCAAGCGAAAGAAAAATGAGGCGGAACGATTGGGTGGAATCCGGTTTGCAGGGAGTAATACTAATACAAGGATGTCAGCAGGTAGTACAGTCAACAGCAAAAAGACCTGTTTGGATGGTTGGTTAGTTGGTTGGTTGGTGGGTGGGTTGGTTTGTTGGTTGGTTGGTTGGTTGGTTGGTTGGTTGGTTTGTTGATGGGTGGGTTAGTTGGTTGGTGGGTTAGTTGGTTGGTGGGTGGGTTGGTTGGTTGATGGGTGGGTTGGTTGGTTGGTTGGTTGATGGGTTGGTTGGTTGGTTGGTTGGTTGGTTGGTTTGTGGGTAGGTTGGTTGGTTTGTTGATGGGTGGTTGGTTGATGGGTGGGTGGGTGGGTGGGATGGATGGTTGGTGGTTGGTTGGTGGGTTGGTTGGTTGGTTGGTTGGTTGGTTGGGTGGGTGGGTTGGTTGGTTGGTTGGTTGGTGGGTTGGTGGGTTGGTTGGTTGGTTGGTTGGGTTAGTGGGTTGGTTGGTAGATGGGTTGGTGGGTGGGTGGGTTGGTTGGTTGGTGGGTTGGTTGGTTGGTTTGTTGATGGGTGAGTGGGTTGGTTGGTTGGTTGGTTGATTGGGTGGTTGGGTTGGTTGGTTGGTTGGTGGGTTGGTTGGTTTGTTGATGGGTGAGTTGGTGGGTTGGGTGGGTTGGTGGGTTGGTTGGTTTGTTGATGGGTGGGTTGGTTGGTTGGTTGGTTGGTGGGTTGGTGGGTTTGTTGGTTGATTTGTTGATGGGTGGGTTGGTTTGTTGATGGGTGGGTTGGTGGGTGGGTTGGTGGGTTGGTTGGTTTGTTGATGGGTGGGTTGGTTGGTTGGTTGGTTGGTGGGTTGGTTGGTTTGTTGATGGGTGGTTGGTGGGTTGGGTGGGTTGGTGGGTGGGTTGGTGGGTTGGGTGGGTTGGTGGGTTGGTTGGTTTGTTGATGGGTGGGTTGGTTGGTTGGTGGGTTTGTTGGTTGATTTGTTGATGGGTGGGTTGGTTTGTTGATGGGTGGGTGGGTTGGTTGGGTGGAAGGGTGGGTGGGTGGGTGGGTTGGTGGGTTAGTTGGTTGATTGGTTGGTTGGTTGGGTGGGTTGGTTGGTTTGTTGGTGGGTGGGTGGGTGGATTAGTTAGTTAGTTAGTTGGGTGGGTGGGTGGGTGGGTTGGTTGGTTGGTGTGTTGGTTGGTTGGTTGGTCGGTTGGTTGGTTGGGTGGGTGAGTGGGTGGGTGGGTTGGTTGGTTAGTCGGATATGGGAATGCCTCATATTTCTATTATTTTTTTATGTGTGTATTTTTATTTATTTATTCGTACAACTTATTAAATAACAACAACAATAATAATAATAATAATACATCATGGATAGTTAGTCAGTCAGTCAGTCTGGATTGCAAGCACCTCCTCTTATAATTATGTTATATATTTCAATTTGGTTATTCGCACAGCACCTTGAATAATAACAATAATAATACGGTCCCAGGCATAACAGGTGTACGTATTACACTCATTGAAATAAAAACGAACAACAACAACAACAAAATTTAATACGGTCCCATTCATTCACAAAATTTACGTATAACATTCACTGAAACTCAATAACAATCAATAATAATAACGAATAATGCTGTCCGAGAGTTACGAATTACACTCACTGAAACTCAATAACATCAAAAATCATTATTATTAAGGGGGGAAGTTTTGTGTTGGTAATTCTGGAGCAACTGAATCCTCCAAACTATTCCAAGCAACAGAACACCATTATTTTTGTTCTTCTGGTCCTGTTTCCTAGCATACTTTGGAGGAATCAAGGCACTCCAATGTACCGAAAAAGAATTACCACCTTAATTAATAACGAATAACCACAAAGTCCCAGTTAATTACGAGAGTTACGTATTACACTCACAGAAGTACAATAATAACAATAAAAAAAATCAATAATAATAACGAATAATGCAGTCCCAGTCATACATTAAAGTTACCGTATGTATTATTACACTCACTGCGTTTTGGTTGACCTGACCTGACCTTTCCTGACCTCCACTGGATTCACCACACTTACCTGAGGAGAGAGAGAGAAAAAAAAGAAATTAAAGTTAGTTCAATAAATTAAAGTTAGTGTGAAATAT